>JAHUYU010000347.1:0-21931 GCA_030439765.1 Tripidium arundinaceum | reverse complement strand
ACTGGGGACGTGCCGGCGCCGGTGCGGCTGCCGGCTGCAGAAATCATGGTGACTTGGTGAGAACTTAGAAGTTTTTTCCCTTCCATTCTCCTCTTCCTTGCAAGATCCCCAAAATCTCTAACCCTAAGGATAATATTGATTGTGTATGTTTTTTGGAACAAATATCCCTTTTGCTAAATATTGTTGGAGTGTCTTGTAAATGTCATGGCATGCTTTGAAATGCTAGACTTGTGAATATCATGAAGGCACTTGATCGTGACGAACTTGAAACTAGGAGTGTACTAAATCAGGAGATCAGATTGCCTAGGCCATGGAGAGGTTCAAGAAGGAGATCGCTGTGTGGCTGAACAAACATGATGAGAAGAGTTTAATTATACAGAGTTCTCTCTAGCAGCAAGCAAGGTCTATGTAATTATTGGCTGTGTGTCATTCTAAGATGGATGTGTGGTGTACTGAAACAGTTGGAAGTTTTATGCTCTGAATTTTAATTTTTGCAAGGCCCAAACAATTGGATTTTTTTATTCTTGGAATTTTTCAAAGCAGAAATTTTCTATTATTCGAATTATGTGAGGAGAAGTAACTTATTCACTAATTTTTGCAATGAGAAACATCTGGCAATTTGGTTGCCACGTGTATATCCTATTCTACAGGTACATATCTGATTTATGTATCTCATTCGAACGGTTTGGATTCCAAGGCTGCATCATCATCGACATCATTAGATGATGATTATGGCCAAAATCGATATTTTTGTTGTTATGAAAAGAGAGCGTGAAAGGATGAATACTTTCTCCGTATGAATGACTTCAAATAATAATGCATAGCGTCTTTGTTTGATGAAACAATACCCATTTCAACTTATTTACCAAAATTCAGTTTCTGAACATAAGAAACTTCAGAAACAAAAACGGAAAGTGGCCTTGAAAAACTGCAGCATAATAAGGAGGTTATGCCACGCCCACAGTAGTGTGTGTTAGATAGAATGTGGCCAACCAACCTGTATTGCTTAGGCCAAAGGGGCAATATATATGTGTACATATATGCAAAGAAGCCCTCCAAGTATAGGGAAAATAGAGATATACACTTATACATCTAAACCCCCCTCCCCCTCAAACTCATGGTGAATCTACAACACTGAGTTTGGAGAGCAAGAATCTATGATGAGCCCGAGTTTGTGCCTTGGTGAAGAAAACCGCTAGCTGAACCTCTGAAAGCACATGGTGGAGCGACACGACTTGATCATGCACCTGCGATCTCATGTAGGAAGCATCAACGCCAATGTGTTTGGTGAGCTCATGCTTTACTAGATCCCGAGCAATACTAATCGCACCGGTGCTGTTAGAGGAGAGAGGAGTGGGTGCAGTGGCAGGCACACCAAAATCCTCAAGAAGCCATCGGAGCCATGTCTACCTTGGGATCACCCGTCCTGATATTTCTCACTCTGTTCATATCTTGAGTCAGTTTGTCTCGGCTCCTACCCAACTCCACTATGCTCACCTCCTTCGTGTTTTGCACTACCTTCGTGGAACTATCTCTCGCCGCCTTTTCTTTCCTCGTTCTAGTTCTCTCTAGCTTCAGGCGTACTCTGATGCGACCTAGGCGAGTGATCATTCTGATCACCACTCTCTCTCAGCTTATTGTGTTTTTCTTGGCTCCTCCTTGATTACCTGGAAAACCAAGAAGCAGACTGCAGTTTCCCGCTCGAGTGTTGAGGCTGAGCTGCGTGCTATGGCGATTGTGACTACGGAGGTGACATGGCTCCGATGGCTTCTTGAGGATTTTGGTGTGCCTGCCACTGCACCCACTCCTCTCTCCTCTAACAGCACCGGTGCGATTAGTATTGCTCGGGATCTAGTAAAGCATGAGCTCACCAAACACATTGGCGTTGATGCTTCCTACATGAGATCGCAGGTGCATGATCAAGTCGTGTCGCTCCACCATGTGCTTTCAGAGGTTCAGCTAGCGGTTTTCTTCACCAAGGCACAAACTCGGGCTCATCATAGATTCTTGCTCTCCAAACTCAGTGTTGTAGATTCACCATGAGTTTGAGGGGGAGGGGGGTTTAGATGTATAAGTGTATATCTCTATTTTCCCTATACTTGGAGGGCTTCTTTGCATATATGTACACATATATATTGCCCCTTTGGCCTAAGCAATACAGGTTGGTTGGCCACATTCTATCTAACACACACTACTGTGGGCGTGGCATAACCTCCTTATTATGCTGCAGTTTTTCAAGGCCACTTTCCGTTTTTGTTTCTGAAGTTTCTTATGTTCAGAAACTGAATTTTGGTAAATAAGTTGAAATGGGTATTGTTTCATCAAACAAAGACGCTATGCATTATTATTTGAAGTCATTCATACGGAGAAAGTATTCATCCTTTCACGCTCTCTTTTCATAACAACAAAAATATCGATTTTGGCCATAATCATCATCTAATGATGTCGATGATGATGCAGCCTTGGAATCCAAACCGTTCGAATGAGATACATAAATCAGATATGTACCTGTAGAATAGGATATACACGTGGCAACCAAATTGCCAGATGTTTCTCATTGCAAAAATTAGTGAATAAGTTACTTCTCCTCACATAATTCGAATAATAGAAAATTTCTGCTTTGAAAAATTCCAAGAATAAAAAAATCCAATTGTTTGGGCCTTGCAAAAATTAAAATTCAGAGCATAAAACTTCCAACTGTTTCAGTACACCACACATCCATCTTAGAATGACACACAGCCAATAATTACATAGACCTTGCTTGCTGCTAGAGAGAACTCTGTATAATTAAACTCTTCTCATCATGTTTGTTCAGCCACACAGCGATCTCCTTCTTGAACCTCTCCATGGCCGACCTTGGCAATAGCAGTGACACAACCGTTGAGTCTTCCCCGTCTTGGTTCTTGCACCTCATATGATCGCTTCCTATCTTGGAAGTAATGTCGCCAGCAACCGGTATGCCACCACCCACAAACTCAGCCCACCCAAGATGCAAACCATTCCCTGCTGCAATCCATTTCGTGTCAGAGACCTCGTATGTTCTTGCCGGATCTTCACAAAGCCTGTTGCGCGTGGATGCCATTGTCTCCAACATGGATTCCATGCACTCCTTTGATGTCACACTGAGCTTGGTTCGGCGCACAAGCTCAACTGTGTCGATGAGCGGCTGCCTGCAGAGCTCATCGACTGTTACTTGTGCTGTGGGAGAGAAATGCGCATTGCCGTAGTAACCCCATGGAATTGGGGTATGGTGGTTCCACCTCCCGCGGGCATTCATGGTGATCATAAGGTGCACTGGCTGATTCGACTTGTATCCCAGAGCTATTGTGCGACATCGCCACATCACAGCAGTTATCAGTTCAAAGGATGTTGCTGAATGGGCGTGGTATCCCCTTATGTGGCTTTCAAGAGTTGTCATCTCCCTTGGCCCGAAGATGAAGTAGTCGACTACCATTTCATCGAGTGGAGTTGACAGCATCACATCGTCCTCAGATGTAGAGTCCAAGCTGTTTAGTTCTAATGGTTCATATGAAGGGTTGGGGTATACGATGGGGGTTGGGCTATGTGTTGTTGTACTACTTAGAAGCTCTCTTTTCCACACGGGAAGAATGCTTGGGGCTGCTGCACCACATGCCAATTCAGCTATAGTTATCATGAGTTGAATCATACCAAAACCATCGGCCAGGTTATGACACATGTGGAATCCACCAACAAATCCGCCGCATTTCAGTCTGGTCAACTGTAAAATGAAATACCAATTACAGTTCAAAAAAAAGAAATACCAATTAAGAAGCAATATAATGTCATTTGGGGCCTAATTGGTTGACATCCAAACTATGCCAAATTAAAGATTTGGCGAGCTATGATTTTGGCTATTATTTGGTTTGCTACCAAAACTTATCAACCTCTCATATTTGACTTGCCAAATCTATGGCAAATTTTTTTATCTAATTTTGGCTTGCTAAATCTTTGGCAAGATAAATTTTAGTTGTAAACCAAGCAGACCCTTGTAGTAGAATGCCACGTAGCAAGAGAAGAAAAAAGAAACACATCTCAAGCAATTTGGTACCAACTTAATTTGGAAAGCATAGGCGCAAAACAAATGCAAGCTCTTTGCTTGAACCCTAATCCAAGACCAAATCCTGAGGATGGAAAATCTGGCAAAAAGAGAAAAAAAGGTCAACAGGAAATAGGTCTTGATTTAATATCTGAGTTGCCCTTTCGTGGCATAAGCTTGGTGGCAGGTGCTAGCTAGCGTGAGAGCAATTCTCTCTACATCCACATCTCCATGCTCCTAGTCACACCTCCATTGTTGCTTGGTGGGAAGTTGCACTCAAGGCAGCACTAAAAGATAAGAAATGACAATTCAACGGCATATGCATCTACGTCACTTGGAGTCTCGCCGTGATGCGAACGGCCTCGGGTAGACATGTCATGACAAGACTGGTGCAGGGTAAACGGACATTCGACCCCCAGCCCGGGATCCCCCGGGCCCTGGCTTTCAGCACCCGGTGCTCCCGGCCCGCACGATCCCGCGCGGCTGCGCCGCATCTGCAGCCGGCAGCCGCACCGGCGCCGGCACGTCCCCAGTCTGCAGCCCACGCCGTCCTCTCCCAACTGGCAGCAACAGAAATCATGGTGACTTGGTGAGAACTTAGAAGTTTTTTCCCTTCCATTCTCCTCTTCCTTGCAAGATCCCCAAAATCTCTAACCCTAAGGATAATATTGATTGTGTATGTTTTTTGGAACAAATATCCCTTTTGCTAAATATTGTTGGAGTGTCTTGTAAATGTCATGGCATGCTTTGAAATGCTAGACTTGTGAATATCATGAAGGCACTTGATCGTGACGAACTTGAAACTAGGAGTGTACTAAATCAGGAGATCAGATTGCCTAGGCCATGGAGAGGTTCAAGAAGGAGATCGCTGTGTGGCTGAACAAACATGATGAGAAGAGTTTAATTATACAGAGTTCTCTCTAGCAGCAAGCAAGGTCTATGTAATTATTGGCTGTGTGTCATTCTAAGATGGATGTGTGGTGTACTGAAACAGTTGGAAGTTTTATGCTCTGAATTTTAATTTTTGCAAGGCCCAAACAATTGGATTTTTTTATTCTTGGAATTTTTCAAAGCAGAAATTTTCTATTATTCGAATTATGTGAGGAGAAGTAACTTATTCACTAATTTTTGCAATGAGAAACATCTGGCAATTTGGTTGCCACGTGTATATCCTATTCTACAGGTACATATCTGATTTATGTATCTCATTCGAACGGTTTGGATTCCAAGGCTGCATCATCATCGACATCATTAGATGATGATTATGGCCAAAATCGATATTTTTGTTGTTATGAAAAGAGAGCGTGAAAGGATGAATACTTTCTCCGTATGAATGACTTCAAATAATAATGCATAGCGTCTTTGTTTGATGAAACAATACCCATTTCAACTTATTTACCAAAATTCAGTTTCTGAACATAAGAAACTTCAGAAACAAAAACGGAAAGTGGCCTTGAAAAACTGCAGCATAATAAGGAGGTTATGCCACGCCCACAGTAGTGTGTGTTAGATAGAATGTGGCCAACCAACCTGTATTGCTTAGGCCAAAGGGGCAATATATATGTGTACATATATGCAAAGAAGCCCTCCAAGTATAGGGAAAATAGAGATATACACTTATACATCTAAACCCCCCTCCCCCTCAAACTCATGGTGAATCTACAACACTGAGTTTGGAGAGCAAGAATCTATGATGAGCCCGAGTTTGTGCCTTGGTGAAGAAAACCGCTAGCTGAACCTCTGAAAGCACATGGTGGAGCGACACGACTTGATCATGCACCTGCGATCTCATGTAGGAAGCATCAACGCCAATGTGTTTGGTGAGCTCATGCTTTACTAGATCCCGAGCAATACTAATCGCACCGGTGCTGTTAGAGGAGAGAGGAGTGGGTGCAGTGGCAGGCACACCAAAATCCTCAAGAAGCCATCGGAGCCATGTCACCTCCGTAGTCACAATCGCCATAGCACGCAGCTCAGCCTCAACACTCGAGCGGGAAACTGCAGTCTGCTTCTTGGTTTTCCAGGTAATCAAGGAGGAGCCAAGAAAAACACAATAAGCTGAGAGAGAGTGGTGATCAGAATGATCACTCGCCTAGGTCGCATCAGAGTACGCCTGAAGCTAGAGAGAACTAGAACGAGGAAAGAAAAGGCGGCGAGAGATAGTTCCACGAAGGTAGTGCAAAACACGAAGGAGGTGAGCATAGTGGAGTTGGGTAGGAGCCGAGACAAACTGACTCAAGATATGAACAGAGTGAGAAATATCAGGACGGGTGATCCCAAGGTAGACATGGCTCCGATGGCTTCTTGAGGATTTTGGTGTGCCTGCCACTGCACCCACTCCTCTCTCCTCTAACAGCACCGGTGCGATTAGTATTGCTCGGGATCTAGTAAAGCATGAGCTCACCAAACACATTGGCGTTGATGCTTCCTACATGAGATCGCAGGTGCATGATCAAGTCGTGTCGCTCCACCATGTGCTTTCAGAGGTTCAGCTAGCGGTTTTCTTCACCAAGGCACAAACTCGGGCTCATCATAGATTCTTGCTCTCCAAACTCAGTGTTGTAGATTCACCATGAGTTTGAGGGGGAGGGGGGTTTAGATGTATAAGTGTATATCTCTATTTTCCCTATACTTGGAGGGCTTCTTTGCATATATGTACACATATATATTGCCCCTTTGGCCTAAGCAATACAGGTTGGTTGGCCACATTCTATCTAACACACACTACTGTGGGCGTGGCATAACCTCCTTATTATGCTGCAGTTTTTCAAGGCCACTTTCCGTTTTTGTTTCTGAAGTTTCTTATGTTCAGAAACTGAATTTTGGTAAATAAGTTGAAATGGGTATTGTTTCATCAAACAAAGACGCTATGCATTATTATTTGAAGTCATTCATACGGAGAAAGTATTCATCCTTTCACGCTCTCTTTTCATAACAACAAAAATATCGATTTTGGCCATAATCATCATCTAATGATGTCGATGATGATGCAGCCTTGGAATCCAAACCGTTCGAATGAGATACATAAATCAGATATGTACCTGTAGAATAGGATATACACGTGGCAACCAAATTGCCAGATGTTTCTCATTGCAAAAATTAGTGAATAAGTTACTTCTCCTCACATAATTCGAATAATAGAAAATTTCTGCTTTGAAAAATTCCAAGAATAAAAAAATCCAATTGTTTGGGCCTTGCAAAAATTAAAATTCAGAGCATAAAACTTCCAACTGTTTCAGTACACCACACATCCATCTTAGAATGACACACAGCCAATAATTACATAGACCTTGCTTGCTGCTAGAGAGAACTCTGTATAATTAAACTCTTCTCATCATGTTTGTTCAGCCACACAGCGATCTCCTTCTTGAACCTCTCCATGGCCTAGGCAATCTGATCTCCTGATTTAGTACACTCCTAGTTTCAAGTTCGTCACGATCAAGTGCCTTCATGATATTCACAAGTCTAGCATTTCAAAGCATGCCATGACATTTACAAGACACTCCAACAATATTTAGCAAAAGGGATATTTGTTCCAAAAAACATACACAATCAATATTATCCTTAGGGTTAGAGATTTTGGGGATCTTGCAAGGAAGAGGAGAATGGAAGGGAAAAAACTTCTAAGTTCTCACCAAGTCACCATGATTTCTGTTGCTGCCAGTTGGGAGAGGACGGCGTGGGCTGCAGACTGGGGACGTGCCGGCGCCGGTGCGGCTGCCGGCTGCAGATGCGGCGCAGCCGCGCGGGATCGTGCGGGCCGGGAGCACCGGGTGCTGAAAGCCAGGGCCCGGGGGATCCCGGGCTGGGGGTCGAATGTCCGTTTACCCTGCACCAGTCTTGTCATGACATGTCTACCCGAGGCCGTTCGCATCACGGCGAGACTCCAAGTGACGTAGATGCATATGCCGTTGAATTGTCATTTCTTATCTTTTAGTGCTGCCTTGAGTGCAACTTCCCACCAAGCAACAATGGAGGTGTGACTAGGAGCATGGAGATGTGGATGTAGAGAGAATTGCTCTCACGCTAGCTAGCACCTGCCACCAAGCTTATGCCACGAAAGGGCAACTCAGATATTAAATCAAGACCTATTTCCTGTTGACCTTTTTTTCTCTTTTTGCCAGATTTTCCATCCTCAGGATTTGGTCTTGGATTAGGGTTCAAGCAAAGAGCTTGCATTTGTTTTGCGCCTATGCTTTCCAAATTAAGTTGGTACCAAATTGCTTGAGATGTGTTTCTTTTTTCTTCTCTTGCTACGTGGCATTCTACTACAAGGGTCTGCTTGGTTTACAACTAAAATTTATCTTGCCAAAGATTTAGCAAGCCAAAATTAGATAAAAAATTTGCCATAGATTTGGCAAGTCAAATATGAGAGGTTGATAAGTTTTGGTAGCAAACCAAATAATAGCCAAAATCATAGCTCGCCAAATCTTTAATTTGGCATAGTTTGGATGTCAACCAATTAGGCCCCAAATGACATTATATTGCTTCTTAATTGGTATTTCTTTTTTTTGAACTGTAATTGGTATTTCATTTTACAGTTGACCAGACTGAAATGCGGCGGATTTGTTGGTGGATTCCACATGTGTCATAACCTGGCCGATGGTTTTGGTATGATTCAACTCATGATAACTATAGCTGAATTGGCATGTGGTGCAGCAGCCCCAAGCATTCTTCCCGTGTGGAAAAGAGAGCTTCTAAGTAGTACAACAACACATAGCCCAACCCCCATCGTATACCCCAACCCTTCATATGAACCATTAGAACTAAACAGCTTGGACTCTACATCTGAGGACGATGTGATGCTGTCAACTCCACTCGATGAAATGGTAGTCGACTACTTCATCTTCGGGCCAAGGGAGATGACAACTCTTGAAAGCCACATAAGGGGATACCACGCCCATTCAGCAACATCCTTTGAACTGATAACTGCTGTGATGTGGCGATGTCGCACAATAGCTCTGGGATACAAGTCGAATCAGCCAGTGCACCTTATGATCACCATGAATGCCCGCGGGAGGTGGAACCACCATACCCCAATTCCATGGGGTTACTACGGCAATGCGCATTTCTCTCCCACAGCACAAGTAACAGTCGATGAGCTCTGCAGGCAGCCGCTCATCGACACAGTTGAGCTTGTGCGCCGAACCAAGCTCAGTGTGACATCAAAGGAGTGCATGGAATCCATGTTGGAGACAATGGCATCCACGCGCAACAGGCTTTGTGAAGATCCGGCAAGAACATACGAGGTCTCTGACACGAAATGGATTGCAGCAGGGAATGGTTTGCATCTTGGGTGGGCTGAGTTTGTGGGTGGTGGCATACCGGTTGCTGGCGACATTACTTCCAAGATAGGAAGCGATCATATGAGGTGCAAGAACCAAGACGGGGAAGACTCAACGGTTGTGTCACTGCTATTGCCAAGGTCGGCCATGGAGAGGTTCAAGAAGGAGATCGCTGTGTGGCTGAACAAACATGATGAGAAGAGTTTAATTATACAGAGTTCTCTCTAGCAGCAAGCAAGGTCTATGTAATTATTGGCTGTGTGTCATTCTAAGATGGATGTGTGGTGTACTGAAACAGTTGGAAGTTTTATGCTCTGAATTTTAATTTTTGCAAGGCCCAAACAATTGGATTTTTTTATTCTTGGAATTTTTCAAAGCAGAAATTTTCTATTATTCGAATTATGTGAGGAGAAGTAACTTATTCACTAATTTTTGCAATGAGAAACATCTGGCAATTTGGTTGCCACGTGTATATCCTATTCTACAGGTACATATCTGATTTATGTATCTCATTCGAACGGTTTGGATTCCAAGGCTGCATCATCATCGACATCATTAGATGATGATTATGGCCAAAATCGATATTTTTGTTGTTATGAAAAGAGAGCGTGAAAGGATGAATACTTTCTCCGTATGAATGACTTCAAATAATAATGCATAGCGTCTTTGTTTGATGAAACAATACCCATTTCAACTTATTTACCAAAATTCAGTTTCTGAACATAAGAAACTTCAGAAACAAAAACGGAAAGTGGCCTTGAAAAACTGCAGCATAATAAGGAGGTTATGCCACGCCCACAGTAGTGTGTGTTAGATAGAATGTGGCCAACCAACCTGTATTGCTTAGGCCAAAGGGGCAATATATATGTGTACATATATGCAAAGAAGCCCTCCAAGTATAGGGAAAATAGAGATATACACTTATACATCTAAACCCCCCTCCCCCTCAAACTCATGGTGAATCTACAACACTGAGTTTGGAGAGCAAGAATCTAAGACCCACTGACGGTGTTCCACTTGCTGATCCCACTCGCTATCGTCAACTTGTTGGGAGCCATGTCTACCTTGGGATCACCCGTCCTGATATTTCTCACTCTGTTCATATCTTGAGTCAGTTTGTCTCGGCTCCTACCCAACTCCACTATGCTCACCTCCTTCGTGTTTTGCACTACCTTCGTGGAACTATCTCTCGCCGCCTTTTCTTTCCTCGTTCTAGTTCTCTCTAGCTTCAGGCGTACTCTGATGCGACCTAGGCGAGTGATCATTCTGATCACCACTCTCTCTCAGCTTATTGTGTTTTTCTTGGCTCCTCCTTGATTACCTGGAAAACCAAGAAGCAGACTGCAGTTTCCCGCTCGAGTGTTGAGGCTGAGCTGCGTGCTATGGCGATTGTGACTACGGAGGTGACATGGCTCCGATGGCTTCTTGAGGATTTTGGTGTGCCTGCCACTGCACCCACTCCTCTCTCCTCTAACAGCACCGGTGCGATTAGTATTGCTCGGGATCTAGTAAAGCATGAGCTCACCAAACACATTGGCGTTGATGCTTCCTACATGAGATCGCAGGTGCATGATCAAGTCGTGTCGCTCCACCATGTGCTTTCAGAGGTTCAGCTAGCGGTTTTCTTCACCAAGGCACAAACTCGGGCTCATCATAGATTCTTGCTCTCCAAACTCAGTGTTGTAGATTCACCATGAGTTTGAGGGGGAGGGGGGTTTAGATGTATAAGTGTATATCTCTATTTTCCCTATACTTGGAGGGCTTCTTTGCATATATGTACACATATATATTGCCCCTTTGGCCTAAGCAATACAGGTTGGTTGGCCACATTCTATCTAACACACACTACTGTGGGCGTGGCATAACCTCCTTATTATGCTGCAGTTTTTCAAGGCCACTTTCCGTTTTTGTTTCTGAAGTTTCTTATGTTCAGAAACTGAATTTTGGTAAATAAGTTGAAATGGGTATTGTTTCATCAAACAAAGACGCTATGCATTATTATTTGAAGTCATTCATACGGAGAAAGTATTCATCCTTTCACGCTCTCTTTTCATAACAACAAAAATATCGATTTTGGCCATAATCATCATCTAATGATGTCGATGATGATGCAGCCTTGGAATCCAAACCGTTCGAATGAGATACATAAATCAGATATGTACCTGTAGAATAGGATATACACGTGGCAACCAAATTGCCAGATGTTTCTCATTGCAAAAATTAGTGAATAAGTTACTTCTCCTCACATAATTCGAATAATAGAAAATTTCTGCTTTGAAAAATTCCAAGAATAAAAAATCCAATTGTTTGGGCCTTGCAAAAATTAAAATTCAGAGCATAAAACTTCCAACTGTTTCAGTACACCACACATCCATCTTAGAATGACACACAGCCAATAATTACATAGACCTTGCTTGCTGCTAGAGAGAACTCTGTATAATTAAACTCTTCTCATCATGTTTGTTCAGCCACACAGCGATCTCCTTCTTGAACCTCTCCATGGCCGACCTTGGCATAGCAGTGACACAACCGTTGAGTCTTCCCCGTCTTGGTTCTTGCACCTCATATGATCGCTTCCTATCTTGGAAGTAATGTCGCCAGCAACCGGTATGCCACCACCCACAAACTCAGCCCACCCAAGATGCAAACCATTCCCTGCTGCAATCCATTTCGTGTCAGAGACCTCGTATGTTCTTGCCGGATCTTCACAAAGCCTGTTGCGCGTGGATGCCATTGTCTCCAACATGGATTCCATGCACTCCTTTGATGTCACACTGAGCTTGGTTCGGCGCACAAGCTCAACTGTGTCGATGAGCGGCTGCCTGCAGAGCTCATCGACTGTTACTTGTGCTGTGGGAGAGAAATGCGCATTGCCGTAGTAACCCCATGGAATTGGGGTATGGTGGTTCCACCTCCCGCGGGCATTCATGGTGATCATAAGGTGCACTGGCTGATTCGACTTGTATCCCAGAGCTATTGTGCGACATCGCCACATCACAGCAGTTATCAGTTCAAAGGATGTTGCTGAATGGGCGTGGTATCCCCTTATGTGGCTTTCAAGAGTTGTCATCTCCTTGGCCCGAAGATGAAGTAGTCGACTACCATTTCATCGAGTGGAGTTGACAGCATCACATCGTCCTCAGATGTAGAGTCCAAGCTGTTTAGTTCTAATGGTTCATATGAAGGGTTGGGGTATACGATGGGGGTTGGGCTATGTGTTGTTGTACTACTTAGAAGCTCTCTTTTCCACACGGGAAGAATGCTTGGGGCTGCTGCACCACATGCCAATTCAGCTATAGTTATCATGAGTTGAATCATACCAAAACCATCGGCCAGGTTATGACACATGTGGAATCCACCAACAAATCCGCCGCATTTCAGTCTGGTCAACTGTAAAATGAAATACCAATTACAGTTCAAAAAAAAGAAATACCAATTAAGAAGCAATATAATGTCATTTGGGGCCTAATTGGTTGACATCCAAACTATGCCAAATTAAAGATTTGGCGAGCTATGATTTTGGCTATTATTTGGTTTGCTACCAAAACTTATCAACCTCTCATATTTGACTTGCCAAATCTATGGCAAATTTTTTTATCTAATTTTGGCTTGCTAAATCTTTGGCAAGATAAATTTTAGTTGTAAACCAAGCAGACCCTTGTAGTAGAATGCCACGTAGCAAGAGAAGAGTTTAATTATACAGAGTTCTCTCTAGCAGCAAGCAAGGTCTATGTAATTATTGGCTGTGTGTCATTCTAAGATGGATGTGTGGTGTACTGAAACAGTTGGAAGTTTTATGCTCTGAATTTTAATTTTTGCAAGGCCCAAACAATTGGATTTTTTTATTCTTGGAATTTTTCAAAGCAGAAATTTTCTATTATTCGAATTATGTGAGGAGAAGTAACTTATTCACTAATTTTTGCAATGAGAAACATCTGGCAATTTGGTTGCCACGTGTATATCCTATTCTACAGGTACATATCTGATTTATGTATCTCATTCGAACGGTTTGGATTCCAAGGCTGCATCATCATCGACATCATTAGATGATGATTATGGCCAAAATCGATATTTTTGTTGTTATGAAAAGAGAGCGTGAAAGGATGAATACTTTCTCCGTATGAATGACTTCAAATAATAATGCATAGCGTCTTTGTTTGATGAAACAATACCCATTTCAACTTATTTACCAAAATTCAGTTTCTGAACATAAGAAACTTCAGAAACAAAAACGGAAAGTGGCCTTGAAAAACTGCAGCATAATAAGGAGGTTATGCCACGCCCACAGTAGTGTGTGTTAGATAGAATGTGGCCAACCAACCTGTATTGCTTAGGCCAAAGGGGCAATATATATGTGTACATATATGCAAAGAAGCCCTCCAAGTATAGGGAAAATAGAGATATACACTTATACATCTAAACCCCCCTCCCCCTCAAACTCATGGTGAATCTACAACACTGAGTTTGGAGAGCAAGAATCTATGATGAGCCCGAGTTTGTGCCTTGGTGAAGAAAACCGCTAGCTGAACCTCTGAAAGCACATGGTGGAGCGACACGACTTGATCATGCACCTGCGATCTCATGTAGGAAGCATCAACGCCAATGTGTTTGGTGAGCTCATGCTTTACTAGATCCCGAGCAATACTAATCGCACCGGTGCTGTTAGAGGAGAGAGGAGTGGGTGCAGTGGCAGGCACACCAAAATCCTCAAGAAGCCATCGGAGCCATGTCACCTCCGTAGTCACAATCGCCATAGCACGCAGCTCAGCCTCAACACTCGAGCGGGAAACTGCAGTCTGCTTCTTGGTTTTCCAGGTAATCAAGGAGGAGCCAAGAAAAACACACTGACGGTGTTCCACTTGCTGATCCCACTCGCTATCGTCAACTTGTTGGGAGCCATGTCTACCTTGGGATCACCCGTCCTGATATTTCTCACTCTGTTCATATCTTGAGTCAGTTTGTCTCGGCTCCTACCAACTCCACTATGCTCACCTCCTTCGTGTTTTGCACTACCTTCGTGGAACTATCTCTCGCCGCCTTTTCTTTCCTCGTTCTAGTTCTCTCTAGCTTCAGGCGTACTCTGATGCGACCTAGGCGAGTGATCATTCTGATCACCACTCTCTCTCAGCTTATTGTGTTTTTCTTGGCTCCTCCTTGATTACCTGGAAAACCAAGAAGCAGACTGCAGTTTCCCGCTCGAGTGTTGAGGCTGAGCTGCGTGCTATGGCGATTGTGACTACGGAGGTGACATGGCTCCGATGGCTTCTTGAGGATTTTGGTGTGCCTGCCACTGCACCCACTCCTCTCTCCTCTAACAGCACCGGTGCGATTAGTATTGCTCGGGATCTAGTAAAGCATGAGCTCACCAAACACATTGGCGTTGATGCTTCCTACATGAGATCGCAGGTGCATGATCAAGTCGTGTCGCTCCACCATGTGCTTTCAGAGGTTCAGCTAGCGGTTTTCTTCACCAAGGCACAAACTCGGGCTCATCATAGATTCTTGCTCTCCAAACTCAGTGTTGTAGATTCACCATGAGTTTGAGGGGGAGGGGGGTTTAGATGTATAAGTGTATATCTCTATTTTCCCTATACTTGGAGGGCTTCTTTGCATATATGTACACATATATATTGCCCCTTTGCCTAAGCAATACAGGTTGGTTGGCCACATTCTATCTAACACACACTACTGTGGGCGTGGCATAACCTCCTTATTATGCTGCAGTTTTTCAAGGCCACTTTCCGTTTTTGTTTCTGAAGTTTCTTATGTTCAGAAACTGAATTTTGGTAAATAAGTTGAAATGGGTATTGTTTCATCAAACAAAGACGCTATGCATTATTATTTGAAGTCATTCATACGGAGAAAGTATTCATCCTTTCACGCTCTCTTTTCATAACAACAAAAATATCGATTTTGGCCATAATCATCATCTAATGATGTCGATGATGATGCAGCCTTGGAATCCAAACCGTTCGAATGAGATACATAAATCAGATATGTACCTGTAGAATAGGATATACACGTGGCAACCAAATTGCCAGATGTTTCTCATTGCAAAAATTAGTGAATAAGTTACTTCTCCTCACATAATTCGAATAATAGAAAATTTCTGCTTTGAAAAATTCCAAGAATAAAAAAATCCAATTGTTTGGGCCTTGCAAAAATTAAAATTCAGAGCATAAAACTTCCAACTGTTTCAGTACACCACACATCCATCTTAGAATGACACACAGCCAATAATTACATAGACCTTGCTTGCTGCTAGAGAGAACTCTGTATAATTAAACTCTTCTCATCATGTTTGTTCAGCCACACAGCGATCTCCTTCTTGAACCTCTCCATGGCCGACCTTGGCAATAGCAGTGACACAACCGTTGAGTCTTCCCCGTCTTGGTTCTTGCACCTCATATGATCGCTTCCTATCTTGGAAGTAATGTCGCCAGCAACCGGTATGCCACCACCCACAAACTCAGCCCACCCAAGATGCAAACCATTCCCTGCTGCAATCCATTTCGTGTCAGAGACCTCGTATGTTCTTGCCGGATCTTCACAAAGCCTGTTGCGCGTGGATGCCATTGTCTCCAACATGGATTCCATGCACTCCTTTGATGTCACACTGAGCTTGGTTCGGCGCACAAGCTCAACTGTGTCGATGAGCGGCTGCCTGCAGAGCTCATCGACTGTTACTTGTGCTGTGGGAGAGAAATGCGCATTGCCGTAGTAACCCCATGGAATTGGGGTATGGTGGTTCCACCTCCCGCGGGCATTCATGGTGATCATAAGGTGCACTGGCTGATTCGACTTGTATCCCAGAGCTATTGTGCGACATCGCCACATCACAGCAGTTATCAGTTCAAAGGATGTTGCTGAATGGGCGTGGTATCCCCTTATGTGGCTTTCAAGAGTTGTCATCTCCCTTGGCCCGAAGATGAAGTAGTCGACTACCATTTCATCGAGTGGAGTTGACAGCATCACATCGTCCTCAGATGTAGAGTCCAAGCTGTTTAGTTCTAATGGTTCATATGAAGGGTTGGGGTATACGATGGGGGTTGGGCTATGTGTTGTTGTACTACTTAGAAGCTCTCTTTTCCACACGGGAAGAATGCTTGGGGCTGCTGCACCACATGCCAATTCAGCTATAGTTATCATGAGTTGAATCATACCAAAACCATCGGCCAGGTTATGACACATGTGGAATCCACCAACAAATCCGCCGCATTTCAGTCTGGTCAACTGTAAAATGAAATACCAATTACAGTTCAAAAAAAGAAATACCAATTAAGAAGCAATATAATGTCATTTGGGGCCTAATTGGTTGACATCCAAACTATGCCAAATTAAAGATTTGGCGAGCTATGATTTTGGCTATTATTTGGTTTGCTACCAAAACTTATCAACCTCTCATATTTGACTTGCCAAATCTATGGCAAATTTTTTTATCTAATTTTGGCTTGCTAAATCTTTGGCAAGATAAATTTTAGTTGTAAACCAAGCAGACCCTTGTAGTAGAATGCCACGTAGCAAGAGAAGAGTTTAATTATACAGAGTTCTCTCTAGCAGCAAGCAAGGTCTATGTAATTATTGGCTGTGTGTCATTCTAAGATGGATGTGTGGTGTACTGAAACAGTTGGAAGTTTTATGCTCTGAATTTTAATTTTTGCAAGGCCCAAACAATTGGATTTTTTTATTCTTGGAATTTTTCAAAGCAGAAATTTTCTATTATTCGAATTATGTGAGGAGAAGTAACTTATTCACTAATTTTTGCAATGAGAAACATCTGGCAATTTGGTTGCCACGTGTATATCCTATTCTACAGGTACATATCTGATTTATGTATCTCATTCGAACGGTTTGGATTCCAAGGCTGCATCATCATCGACATCATTAGATGATGATTATGGCCAAAATCGATATTTTTGTTGTTATGAAAAGAGAGCGTGAAAGGATGAATACTTTCTCCGTATGAATGACTTCAAATAATAATGCATAGCGTCTTTTGTTTGATGAAACAATACCCATTTCAACTTATTTACCAAAATTCAGTTTCTGAACATAAGAAACTTCAGAAACAAAAACGGAAAGTGGCCTTGAAAAACTGCAGCATAATAAGGAGGTTATGCCACGCCCACAGTAGTGTGTGTTAGATAGAATGTGGCCAACCAACCTGTATTGCTTAGGCCAAAGGGGCAATATATATGTGTACATATATGCAAAGAAGCCCTCCAAGTATAGGGAAAATAGAGATATACACTTATACATCTAAACCCCCCACTCGCTATCGTCAACTTGTTGGGAGCCATGTCTACCTTGGGATCACCCGTCCTGATATTTCTCACTCTGTTCATATCTTGAGTCAGTTTGTCTCGGCTCCTACCCAACTCCACTATGCTCACCTCCTTCGTGTTTTGCACTACCTTCGTGGAACTATCTCTCGCCGCCTTTTCTTTCCTCGTTCTAGTTCTCTCTAGCTTCAGGCGTACTCTGATGCGACCTAGGCGAGTGATCATTCTGATCACCACTCTCTCTCAGCTTATTGTGTTTTTCTTGGCTCCTCCTTGATTACCTGGAAAACCAAGAAGCAGACTGCAGTTTCCCGCTCGAGTGTTGAGGCTGAGCTGCGTGCTATGGCGATTGTGACTACGGAGGTGACATGGCTCCGATGGCTTCTTGAGGATTTTGGTGTGCCTGCCACTGCACCCACTCCTCTCTCCTCTAACAGCACCGGTGCGATTAGTATTGCTCGGGATCTAGTAAAGCATGAGCTCACCAAACACATTGGCGTTGATGCTTCCTACATGAGATCGCAGGTGCATGATCAAGTCGTGTCGCTCCACCATGTGCTTTCAGAGGTTCAGCTAGCGGTTTTCTTCACCAAGGCACAAACTCGGGCTCATCATAGATTCTTGCTCTCCAAACTCAGTGTTGTAGATTCACCATGAGTTTGAGGGGGAGGGGGGTTTAGATGTATAAGTGTATATCTCTATTTTCCCTATACTTGGAGGGCTTCTTTGCATATATGTACACATATATATTGCCCCTTTGCCTAAGCAATACAGGTTGGTTGGCCACATTCTATCTAACACACACTACTGTGGGCGTGGCATAACCTCCTTATTATGCTGCAGTTTTTCAAGGCCACTTTCCGTTTTTGTTTCTGAAGTTTCTTATGTTCAGAAACTGAATTTTGGTAAATAAGTTGAAATGGGTATTGTTTCATCAAACAAAGACGCTATGCATTATTATTTGAAGTCATTCATACGGAGAAAGTATTCATCCTTTCACGCTCTCTTTTCATAACAACAAAAATATCGATTTTGGCCATAATCATCATCTAATGATGTCGATGATGATGCAGCCTTGGAATCCAAACCGTTCGAATGAGATACATAAATCAGATATGTACCTGTAGAATAGGATATACACGTGGCAACCAAATTGCCAGATGTTTCTCATTGCAAAAATTAGTGAATAAGTTACTTCTCCTCACATAATTCGAATAATAGAAAATTTCTGCTTTGAAAAATTCCAAGAATAAAAAAATCCAATTGTTTGGGCCTTGCAAAAATTAAAATTCAGAGCATAAAACTTCCAACTGTTTCAGTACACCACACATCCATCTTAGAATGACACACAGCCAATAATTACATAGACCTTGCTTGCTGCTAGAGAGAACTCTGTATAATTAAACTCTTCTCTTGCTACGTGGCATTCTACTACAAGGGTCTGCTTGGTTTACAACTAAAATTTATCTTGCCAAAGATTTAGCAAGCCAAAATTAGATAAAAAAATTTGCCATAGATTTGGCAAGTCAAATATGAGAGGTTGATAAGTTTTGGTAGCAAACCAAATAATAGCCAAAATCATAGCTCGCCAATCTTTAATTTGGCATAGTTTGGATGTCAACCAATTAGGCCCCAAATGACATTATATTGCTTCTTAATTGGTATTTCTTTTTTTTGAACTGTAATTGGTATTTCATTTTACAGTTGACCAGACTGAAATGCGGCGGATTTGTTGGTGGATTCCACATGTGTCATAACCTGGCCGATGGTTTTGGTATGATTCAACTCATGATAACTATAGCTGAATTGGCATGTGGTGCAGCAGCCCCAAGCATTCTTCCCGTGTGGAAAAGAGAGCTTCTAAGTAGTACAACAACACATAGCCCAACCCCCATCGTATACCCCAACCCTTCATATGAACCATTAGAACTAAACAGCTTGGACTCTACATCTGAGGACGATGTGATGCTGTCAACTCCACTCGATGAAATGGTAGTCGACTACTTCATCTTCGGGCCAAGGGAGATGACAACTCTTGAAAGCCACATAAGGGGATACCACGCCCATTCAGCAACATCCTTTGAACTGATAACTGCTGTGATGTGGCGATGTCGCACAATAGCTCTGGGATACAAGTCGAATCAGCCAGTGCACCTTATGATCACCATGAATGCCCGCGGGAGGTGGAACCACCATACCCCAATTCCATGGGGTTACTACGGCAATGCGCATTTCTCTCCCACAGCACAAGTAACAGTCGATGAGCTCTGCAGGCAGCCGCTCATCGACACAGTTGAGCTTGTGCGCCGAACCAAGCTCAGTGTGACATCAAAGGAGTGCATGGAATCCATGTTGGAGACAATGGCATCCACGCGCAACAGGCTTTGTGAAGATCCGGCAAGAACATACGAGGTCTCTGACACGAAATGGATTGCAGCAGGGAATGGTTTGCATCTTGGGTGGGCTGAGTTTGTGGGTGGTGGCATACCGGTTGCTGGCGACATTACTTCCAAGATAGGAAGCGATCATATGAGGTGCAAGAACCAAGACGGGGAAGACTCAACGGTTGTGTCACTGCTATTGCCAAGGTCGGCCATGGAGAGGTTCAAGAAGGAGATCGCTGTGTGGCTGAACAAACATGATGAGAAGAGTTTAATTATACAGAGTTCTCTCTAGCAGCAAGCAAGGTCTATGTAATTATTGGCTGTGTGTCATTCTAAGATGGATGTGTGGTGTACTGAAACAGTTGGAAGTTTTATGCTCTGAATTTTAATTTTTGCAAGGCCCAAACAATTGGATTTTTTTATTCTTGGAATTTTTCAAAGCAGAAATTTTCTATTATTCGAATTATGTGAGGAGAAGTAACTTATTCACTAATTTTTGCAATGAGAAACATCTGGCAATTTGGTTGCCACGTGTATATCCTATTCTACAGGTACATATCTGATTTATGTATCTCATTCGAACGGTTTGGATTCCAAGGCTGCATCATCATCGACATCATTAGATGATGATTATGGCCAAAATCGATATTTTTGTTGTTATGAAAAGAGAGCGTGAAAGGATGAATACTTTCTCCGTATGAATGACTTCAAATAATAATGCATAGCGTCTTTGTTTGATGAAACAATACCCATTTCAACTTATTTACCAAAATTCAGTTTCTGAACATAAGAAACTTCAGAAACAAAAACGGAAAGTGGCCTTGAAAAACTGCAGCATAATAAGGAGGTTATGCCACGCCCACAGTAGTGTGTGTTAGATAGAATGTGGCCAACCAACCTGTATTGCTTAGGCCAAAGGGGCAATATATATGTGTACATATATGCAAAGAAGCCCTCCAAGTATAGGGAAAATAGAGATATACACTTATACATCTAAACCCCCCTCCCCCTCAAACTCATGGTGAATCTACAACACTGAGTTTGGAGAGCAAGAATCTATGATGAGCCGAGTTTGTGCCTTGGTGAAGAAAACCGCTAGCTGAACCTCTGAAAGCACATGGTGGAGCGACACGACTTGATCATGCACCTGCGATCTCATGTAGGAAGCATCAACGCCAATGTGTTTGGTGAGCTCATGCTTTACTAGATCCCGAGCAATACTAATCGCACCGGTGCTGTTAGAGGAGAGAGGAGTGGGTGCAGTGGCAGGCACACCAAAATCCTCAAGAAGCCATCGGAGCCATGTCACCTCCGTAGTCACAATCGCCATAGCACGCAGCTCAGCCTCAACACTCGAGCGGGAAACTGCAGTCTGCTTCTTGGTTTTCCAGGTAATCAAGGAGGAGCCAAGAAAAACACAATAAGCTGAGAGAGAGTGGTGATCAGAATGATCACTCGCCTAGGTCGCATCAGAGTACGCCTGAAGCTAGAGAGAACTAGAACGAGGAAAGAAAAGGCGGCGAGAGATAGTTCCACGAAGGTAGTGCAAAACACGAAGGAGGTGAGCATAGTGGAGTTGGGTAGGAGCCGAGACAAACTGACTCAAGATATGAACAGAGTGAGAAATATCAGGACGGGTGATCCAAGGTAGACATGGCTCCCAACAAGTTGACGATAGCGAGTGGGATCAGCAAGTGGAACACCGTCAGTGGGTCTTAGATGAATACCAAGCTCCATAGGAGTATCAATAGTGCGATGAACAGTGAGAGCAGCACGGGAAAGGAGGTCCTGAGTGTACTTCTCCTGAGAGAGAAAAATACCATCGGATGTGGAGGTGACCTCAAGACCAAGGAAGTAACGAAGGGACCCAAATCAGACATAAGGAATGTCTCACTGAGACACTGCTTCACAAAATCAATGTAC
>JAHUYU010000362.1:0-21638 GCA_030439765.1 Tripidium arundinaceum | reverse complement strand
GCAGCGCCCCCAGCAACAGCAAGCTAGCAACCAAGCTCCACGTCAGGGAGTGCCCAACAATGCCCCAATCAAGAGTGGCACCCCAGGCAACCCAAATGCCTGTTACAACTGTGGAGAGGTGGGACACTATTCGTACCAGTGCCCAAAGAAGCAGAACCGGCAGGCCCCGCAGAACCAGCAGAACAACCAGAGACCCAACGCTCGACCTCCGTTCACTGGCAAGGTGAACCATGTGTCGTCGGAATCAGCTCAGGAGGCGCCTGAGGTTATGCTGGGTACGTTTAGCGTCAACTCCATCTCCGCTACCGTACTTTTTGATTCCGGTGCCTCGCATTCTTTCATATCCCAAGCTTTTGTTAGAATGCATAGCATACCCCTGTGTGCCATGAAGGATCCCATGCTAGTTAATTCACCGGGGGGTAGCATGCCAGCAAATTATTGGAGCCCTTCTACTAGTATCTTTTTAAGGGGGGTAGCTTTCAAGGTAAATCCAATTGTTCTGAGAACCGCTGGAATTGACCTCATCCTGGGAATGGATTGGATGAAGCAACATAGGGCAGTGATACAATGTCAGGAGAAATCTGTGGTTGTGACATCTCCAAGTGGTGATAGAATTTGTGTTGAAGTGGAAGTGCAAGCTCAACCTACCGCCATCGTCAATCAGCTGAGCGATGTTGCTAACCAGGAGAACCAGGTGGTGGATGAATTCCCGGACGTGTTCCCCGATGAATTGCCAGGTATGCCACCCGATCGCGACATCGAATTCCTTATCGAGCTTTTACCTGGAACTGCACCCATAGCTAAGAGACCATATAGAATGGGGGTAAACGAATTAGAGGAACTAAAGAAACAAATTAAGGAATTGCAAGAGAAAGGTTTTATTCGTCCTAGTTCTTCACCTTGGGGAGCACCTGTTATATTTGTGGATAAGAAAGATGGCACACGAAGGATGTGTGTCGATTATAGGTCCCTTAATGAAGTCACCATCAAGAACAAATACCCACTCCCTAGAATTGATGATTTATTTGATCAGCTGAAAGGTGCTTGTGTGTTCTCAAAAATTGACCTCCGTTCTGGATATCACCAACTAAAAATTCATGCATCTGACATACCCAAGACAGCATTTACTACCAGATATGGCCTTTATGAGTACACAGTGATGTCTTTTGGATTGACAAATGCACCTGCATACTTTATGTATCTAATGAACAAAGTATTCATGGAGTACTTGGATAAGTTTATAGTGGTATTCATAGATGATATCCTAGTATTCTCCAAAAATGAAGAGGAACATGCTGAACACTTAAGGTTAGTCTTACAAAAACTCAGGGAACATAAATTGTATGCAAAAAGGAGCAAATGTGAGTTCTGGCTGAAAGAAGTATCTTTTCTGGGACATGTGGTCTCTAACGGTGGAATAGCCGTAGATCCCAGTAAAGTGCAAGATGTGTTGAATTGGAAAGCCCCAGTCAATGCTAGTGAAATCCGTAGCTTTTTGGGTTTGGCTGGATACTATAGAAGGTTTATTGAAGGGTTCTCTAAGCTAGCCAAGCCTATGACAGCCCTATTAGAGAAGAATGCCAAATTTATTTGGTCAGACAAATGTCAGGCTAACTTTGAGGAGCTAAAGAAAAGGTTGACAACAGCCCCGGTGTTGACCCTACCTGATTTAAGTAAGAGCTTCTCTATTTATTGTGATGCATCTCACCTAGGCCTTGGATGTGTGCTTATGCAAGAAGGAAAGGTTGTGACCTATGCATCCAGGCAGTTGAGAAAGCATGAACTGAAATTTAACTTGGTTCCCAAAGCACTGTGTACCTTACGCCAAAAATGTGATGTAAACTGAGTTCCTCGGTCAGATACGATCTTCTTTGGAACCCCATGTAGACATACTATTCTCTCCATATACAACTCCGCTAGCTTTGCACCACTATAAGTGGTTTTGACTGGCAAGAAGTGGGCTACCTTAGTAAGTCGATCCACTATTACCCAGATCGAATCATATCCTTGTTGAGTGCGGGGCAATCCAGTAATGAAGTCCATACCAACTTCTTCCCATTTCCACTCTGGTATTTTCATTGGTTGCAACAATCCTGCAGGCCTTTGGTGCTCAGCCTTCACCCTTTGACAAGTATCACATATGGCCACATACTCAGCCACATCCCGTTTCAAACCATACCACCAATACTTCTCTTTGAGGTCCAAGTACATCTTGGTGCTTCCAGGGTGTATAGAATAAGCAGAATCATGTGCCTCTCGCAGAATCATATCACGGATAGCTTTCACTTCAGGTACACATATCCTTTTTCCAAACCATAGAGTACCATTCTCATCCAACCGGAAACCTGGTGCCTTTCCAACCACTACATGCTCAGCAATCTCCTTTAATTTCTCATCCTCCAACTGACCCTTACGTATCTCTTGCTCCAATGTAGGTTCTATAGCCAATTCTACTACATTATTGACAAAACCCAAGTTGAGGTGTTCTATTTCAGCTCGCAACTCTGCTGGTATAAATGTCAACTGAAGTCCGTTGGCATAGCTCTTCCGGCTAAGTGCATCGGCAACAACATTTGCCTTTCCAGGATGATAATGCACTTCCAGATCATAGTCTTTAATTAATTCCAGCCAACGACGTTGCCTTAAGTTCAACTCGGACTGAGTAAATATATACTTTAAACTCTTGTGGTCAGTGTAGATGTCACACTTATGTCCGATCAAATAATGCCTCCAGATTTTCAGAGCATGGACAACTGCGGCTAATTCCAAGTCATGGGTTGGGTAATTCAGTTCATGCTTTCTCAACTGCCTGGATGCATAGGTCACAACCTTTCCTTCTTGCATAAGCACACATCCAAGGCCTAGGTGAGATGCATCACAATAAATAGAGAAGCTCTTACTTAAATCAGGTAGGGTCAACACCGGGGCTGTTGTCAACCTTTTCTTTAGCTCCTCAAAGTTAGCCTGACATTTGTCTGACCAAATAAATTTGGCATTCTTCTCTAATAGGGCTGTCATAGGCTTGGCTAGCTTAGAGAACCCTTCAATAAACCTTCTATAGTATCCAGCCAAACCCAAAAAGCTACGGATTTCACTAGCATTGACTGGGGCTTTCCAATTCAACACATCTTGCACTTTACTGGGATCTACGGCTATTCCACCGTTAGAGACCACATGTCCCAGAAAAGATACTTCTTTCAGCCAGAACTCACATTTGCTCCTTTTTGCATACAATTTATGTTCCCTGAGTTTTTGTAAGACTAACCTTAAGTGTTCAGCATGTTCCTCTTCATTTTTGGAGAATACTAGGATATCATCTATGAATACCACTATAAACTTATCCAAGTACTCCATGAATACTTTGTTCATTAGATACATAAAGTATGCAGGTGCATTTGTCAATCCAAAAGACATCACTGTGTACTCATAAAGGCCATATCTGGTAGTAAATGCTGTCTTGGGTATGTCAGATGCATGAATTTTTAGTTGGTGATATCCAGAACGGAGGTCAATTTTTGAGAACACACAAGCACCTTTCAGCTGATCAAATAAATCATCAATTCTAGGGAGTGGGTATTTGTTCTTGATGGTGACTTCATTAAGGGACCTATAATCGACACACATCCTTCGTGTGCCATCTTTCTTATCCACAAATATAACAGGTGCTCCCCAAGGTGAAGAACTAGGACGAATAAAACCTTTCTCTTGCAATTCCTTAATTTGTTTCTTTAGTTCCTCTAATTCGTTTACCCCCATTCTATATGGTCTCTTAGCTATGGGTGCAGTTCCAGGTAAAAGCTCGATAAGGAATTCGATGTCGCGATCGGGTGGCATACCTGGCAATTCATCGGGGAACACGTCCGGGAATTCATCCACCACCTGGTTCTCCTGGTTAGCAACATCGCTCAGCTGATTGACGATGGCGGTAGGTTGAGCTTGCACTTCCACTTCAACACAAATTCTATCACCACTTGGAGATGTCACAACCACAGATTTCTCCTGACATTGTATCACTGCCCTATGTTGCTTCATCCAATCCATTCCCAGGATGAGGTCAATTCCAGCGGTTCTCAGAACAATTGGATTTACCTTGAAAGCTACCCCCTTAAAAAGATACTAGTAGAAGGGCTCCAATAATTTGCTGGCATGCTACCCCCCGGTGAATTAACTAGCATGGGATCCTTCATGGCACACAGGGGTATGCTATGCATTCTAACAAAAGCTTGGGATATGAAAGAATGCGAGGCACCGGAATCAAAAAGTACGGTAGCGGAGATGGAGTTGACGCTAAACGTACCCAGCATAACCTCAGGCGCCTCCTGAGCTGATTCCGACGACACATGGTTCACCTTGCCAGTGAACGGAGGTCGAGCGTTGGGTCTCTGGTTGTTCTGCTGGTTCTGCGGGGCCTGCCGGTTCTGCTTCTTTGGGCACTGGTACGAATAGTGTCCCACCTCTCCACAGTTGTAACAGGCATTTGGGTTGCCTGGGGTGCCACTCTTGATTGGGGCATTGTTGGGCACTCCCTGACGTGGAGCTTGGTTGCTAGCTTGCTGTTGCTGGGGGCGCTGCTGACTCTGATTACCCAACTGCGGTGGGTACTGGGGACGCTGCTGGTACTGGTTCCTCTGGGGGTACTGGCCCTTGTTCCATTGGTTGGGTGGCCCTTGGTTCCTCTGCGGGAAACCTTGCTGCGGAAAGGCTCGCGGGCGAGTGTTGCTACCCGATGCCTGTCCCTGGAGCTTCCTCTTCTTGAGGTCCATTTCCTTACGCTTGTTATCAATTACAATGGCACGGTCCACCAACTCTTAGAAACTAGCATATTTGTTGGACATCAGTTGCAGTTGGAGTCCATCATACAGCCCCTTCAGAAAACGGCGCTGTTTGTCAGAATCCCTAGCCACTTCGGCCGGGGCATATCGCGACAATTGTGCAAACTTGTCGCGGTATTCCGCCACAGACATGGACCCTTGCTTGAGAGCCCGGAACTCCTCTTGCTTCAGCTCAATAAGTCCCTCAGGGATGTGATAGGACCTAAAGTTCTCCGTGAACTCTTTCCATGTGACCTCTGGAGCATTCTCTGGACGTCCATACTGAAATGACTCCCACCAATCCTGAGCAGCTCCTTGGAGTTGGCCTGAGGCGTACAAGACTTTCTCCAAGTCATTGCACTGTGCAATGTTTAGCTGCTTTTCCACAGCTCTCAGCCAGTCATCCACCTCCATAGGTTCAGAGGCGTGTGTGAACACAGGTGGGCGTCCCTTCAGAACTCACCACGCTTGTCACGGACCTGCACAGGTGGGGGTGCTCCTGCGGGTTGCTCACCGAGACGGTCCATCACGGTCTGCATGAGCTGCGCTTGCATGGCCATCAACTGCTCAATGGTCACCGGCGGTGGCGGAGGTGGGTCCACCAAAGCTCCGTGTCCACGACCACGGCCACGGCCTCGGCCACATCCTCCTCTGGCGGCCATCTGTTTCCAAGCAAATGTGCAAACTTTTAGAGATCTCCCAAAAATTTACAAATTATTTACAAAAGGTAAATAACATAACTGAAAATTTCTGGACGAGTGTCTACAACAGCAGACCGAAAACTGGAGTATAACTCAAGTTCCAGAAATCCAAAATAGGCGTGGCATACATCGTTGGAAAGCTTAAAGAGTCTGCTACAACTTTTGTATAGAACTTTTTCACTGATACAGACGGCAACCTCATCAAAAACTGAGCTAAACAATTTCTGTTCTAGGTTACAGACTGCACAGACTTGCCAGGTTGTAGCAGGCATATCTCTCAAACCAGAATTGATAATGAGATGATTCCAGTGGGAAATGAAAGGTACACAAGTCTAGTTCTTCCCACAAAAATTTCATAATTTTTGGACGTAGAGATTTAGAGATATGAGACAAACATTGCAGACTGCTCTGAGAAACAGCACAGCAGTAAAGCAGAAATTAAACCCCAACTAAGTTAAACAAACACTAACTTAAGGTTTTGATAAAAAGAACATGTGGACAAGCCCACACTGTTCCAGCAATCAAACAAACTCCAAATCAACCAAGTTCAACAACACAACCATCGAGACCACGAAGGGTTCACAAAACATACACAAACTTGACACGACTCTCGATTCTAAAACGCATTCAGCAAGACGGGGCTGCAAACACCTAAGGAGCGCGATCCACCATGGTGAACACCCTAGCCTTCTTCTTGTAAATGGTAGGCTGTCCTAGCTGAACGGCCATCTCATCTATCTGGTTCTGAAGGCGCTTTTCAGATTTTGCGCTGCACGAAGCTCTTCCCTGAGTGCTTCGTTGACCTCCTGCATGGCGCCGAGGTGCCTCACTGTGGTGTCCAAGGTGGGATCAGAAGCTGGAGGAGCCAACACCGCCCATGTCTTCTCCCTCGGGTCATAGCGTGGGAGATACCGGTAGCGATCGTTCTGCATATCCTCAAAACGCCTACCATGGTAATGCAGGTACGCCGCCTGCGCAGCATCTTCCATGCTGTCATAGACACTGGCACGCCTGGCTCGGTGGCTATGGGTGGTCACAACATCCTGAGATTGGTCGGTGTTGTTCCAGGCGGTGATGATCACATTGGTCTTCCAGTACGTCGCCTCCACTGGATGTGTGTGCTCCGCACAGTAGTACTTCATAGAGGCAGCAAACTCTGGATAGTACTCAGCTAGCATGGTGGTGAGGAGGCTATGGTAGTGGGCATCTTCGGGAGCTTCCTTAAACTTGTTCCTGGTGGACCATCCTATCTCTTCTGGCTCCTCTGATGCAGCGGGGAGGGCACTGGTGTTGGTGCAGAAGCGGCCTGGGATGCTGGTGGAGGTGTAGCAGCGGGGACTGGCGCATCCACATGTGGGATGGGTGCAGCCACGGGAGTCGAAGCGGGTCCATCAGATGCAGCATCTGAAAATGCCTCCTCCTCCATGGGTTCCTCCTCTTCCTCGTCAGTGATGTGGACGACCTCTGGCTCCACTGGTGGTACTGTTGGTGGTGCTGGTGGAGCAGGTGCTGCTGGAACGAACTGGGCGACGTAGGCAGCGGCACTGAGGCAAGGCATCTATAGTTTTGATATAAAATATTATTAGAGTCAATATTTTATGTAATAGAATAAAGAATAGAGCATAAAATTTTTAATAAAATATCAAGAGTGAGGTAGTAGCAAATAAATAAATAAAGTCAAACTCCTAGAAACGACCATTTCTACCTAGGTTTGCGTCCTACAGTCGACACAGCTCTGATACCAATTTGTCACACTCTAATTAAAGGACAATGTAGAGTGCATACATCTTATGTGCACCCCAGGAATAGTCGCACACATAAGCCGACAAATTAACAGAAGTATCATCACTGAGTACATACATAACGTTATTACATCACGTAGTTCTTACATAAACAAACGGAAAGGTAAATAGCAACTCTCAGGCGTAGTGTCTGATCCACAGGGAAGGACGACTGGTTGACCCAAACCTAGAAATCTTCCGGAAAGTCCTCGTAGAAACTGTCATCTGTTTCCCATCCGGGATTTTACCCAAAAACAATATAGCAACAAGTGTGAGTACATTTGTACTCCGCAAATATAGTATGAGGATTCATGAGGCTCAAAAAGGTTAGACACGGTTGACTGCAGTTAGCATTTTTAGTAGATCAACATTTCATTATTAATCATTATTAAGTTATGCTCAAGCTCCCATTTATCCCATATGATCCACTACTAGATTTAAGAAGAGAAAGCATCAGTGTGATCTCATCATCATAGTTCATCACGTATCAAGTAACCATTTATACTGCTGGTGTACTGTTCTAATTATAGGTTTGTTTGCTATGCATGAATGCTCCTGAAATGTGTATGTTGCCGTGTTGGTCGAGTTCAGACGGTGAGGAGTACGTTGGGAACCAGGAGAACTTCGAAGACCAGCAGGACCAGCAGCAGTTCGTGAACCAAGGCAAGTATAGCATGGGCCTACCTTGTTGTCCTATTCATTATATAACATATTCATTATGCATGTGTCTAATATTGCTCGACTATAAGGACTTCCTAGCAACTCGATGACCTGTACCTTGATTTTCCTATGGGGATTATTTGCATATGGGTAGAATGCTAGTGCTTTAATTAAACATGATCTACACTATGACTAATGGCACCAACGGATAAACATGATGATAATGGTGGAACTATAGAGTGATGGTGCAAATGATGTTGATCATGTTGCCCTAAACTCTCCGTAAGGACTTATCTGTAGGGCAAAAGCTGGGACTTACAGTGCAACCGTGGGAGTTAAATGGCTCTGACTTTGGCTCAGTAGTAGGATCTTTTCTAACTTGTTAGAGGTTACCCGAAAGGGCGCAAGAGGGGCTTACCACGTTGGGTATAGAACTGCCTCTGTTCAGATGTGTATAGCCTGCGGGAATTGTACCATCGAAAGGGGGTTCTCTATATCTGCCTGCCGAGGAAACCTAGCGGCCCTAACTGGTTAGAAGAGGCCTATGGAAGGCTTCATAGTGTACCCTGCCTGCTCACCTTGGAAGTGTTAGGGGGTCGACGGGCCCCGGGCATATGGGTAACACGACTCACGGGTAAAGATGCACAACCTCTGTAGAGTGTTAAAACTGTTATAACAGCCGTGCTCACGGACACGAGCGGCCTGGAAAACTCACAGAATAAATGGTTACTTGATACGTGATGAACTATGATGATGAGATCACACTGATGCTTTCTCTTCTTAAATCTAGTAGTGGATCATATGGGATAAATGGGAGCTTGAGCATAACTTAATAATGATTAATAATGAAATGTTGATCTACTAAAAATGCTAACTGCAGTCAACCGTGTCTAACCTTTTTGAGCCTCATGAATCCTCATACTATATTTGCGGAGTACAAATGTACTCACACTTGTTGCTATATTGTTTTTGGGTAAAATCCCGGATGGGAAACAGATGACAGTTTCTACGAGGACTTTCCGGAAGATTTCTAGGTTTGGGTCAACCAGTCGTCCTTCCCTGTGGATCAGACACTACGCCTGAGAGTTGCTATTTACCTTTCCGTTTGTTTATGTAAGAACTACGTGATGTAATAACGTTATGTATGTACTCAGTGATGATACTTCTGTTAATTTGTCGGCTTATGTGTGCGACTATTCCTGGGGTGCACATAAGATGTATGCACTCTACATTGTCCTTTAATTAGAGTGTGACAAATTGGTATCAGAGCTGTGTCGACTGTAGGACGCAAACCTAGGTAGAAATGGTCGTTTCTAGGAGTTTGACTTTATTTATTTATTTGCTACTACCTCACTCTTGATATTTTATTAAAAATTTTATGCTCTATTCTTTATTCTATTACATAAAATATTGACTCTAATAATATTTTATATCAAAACTATAGATGCCTTGCCTCAGTGCCGCTGCCTACGTCGCCCAGTTCGTTCCAGCAGCACCTGCTCCACCAGCACCACCAACAGTACCACCAGTGGAGCCAGAGGTCGTCCACATCACTGACGAGGAAGAGGAGGAACCCATGGAGGAGGAGGCATTTTCAGATGCTGCATCTGATGGACCCGCTTCGACTCCCGTGGCTGCACCCATCCCACATGTGGATGCGCCAGTCCCCGCTGCTACACCTCCACCAGCATCCCAGGCCGCTTCTGCACCAACACCAGTGCCCTCCCCGCTGCATCAGAGGAGCCAGAAGAGATAGGATGGTCCACCAGGAACAAGTTTAAGGAAGCTCCCGAAGATGCCCACTACCATAGCCTCCTCACCACCATGCTAGCTGAGTACTATCCAGAGTTTGCTGCCTCTATGAAGTACTACTGTGCGGAGCACACACATCCAGTGGAGGCGACGTACTGGAAGACCAATGTGATCATCACCGCCTGGAACAACACCGACCAATCTCAGGATGTTGTGACCACCCATAGCCACCGAGCCAGGCGTGCCAGTGTCTATGACAGCATGGAAGATGCTGCGCAGGCGGCGTACCTGCATTACCATGGTAGGCGTTTTGAGGATATGCAGAACGATCGCTACCGGTATCTCCCACGCTATGACCCGAGGGAGAAGACATGGGCGGTGTTGGCTCCTCCAGCTTCTGATCCCACCTTGGACACCACAGTGAGGCACCTCGGCGCCATGCAGGAGGTCAACGAAGCACTCAGGGAAGAGCTTCGTGCAGCGCAAAAATCTGAAAAGCGCCTTCAGAACCAGATAGATGAGATGGCCGTTCAGCTAGGACAGCCTACCATTTACAAGAAGAAGGCTAGGGTGTTCACCATGGTGGATCGCGCTCCTTAGGTGTTTGCAGCCCCGTCTTGCTGAATGCGTTTTAGAATCGAGAGTCGTGTCAAGTTTGTGTATGTTTTGTGAACCCTTCGTGGTCTCGATGGTTGTGTTGTTGAACTTGGTTGATTTGGAGTTTGTTTGATTGCTGGAACAGTGTGGGCTTGTCCACATGTTCTTTTTATCAAAACCTTAAGTTAGTGTTTGTTTAACTTAGTTGGGGTTTAATTTCTGCTTTACTGCTGTGCTGTTTCTCAGAGCAGTCTGCAATGTTTGTCTCATATCTCTAAATCTCTACGTCCAAAAATTATGAAATTTTTGTGGGAAGAACTAGACTTGTGTACCTTTCATTTCCCACTGGAATCATCTCATTATCAATTCTGGTTTGAGAGATATGCCTGCTACAACCTGGCAAGTCTGTGCAGTCTGTAACCTAGAACAGAAATTGTTTAGCTCAGTTTTTGATGAGGTTGCCGTCTGTATCAGTGAAAAAGTTCTATACAAAAGTTGTAGCAGACTCTTTAAGCTTTCCAACGATGTATGCCACGCCTATTTTGGATTTCTGGAACTTGAGTTATACTCCAGTTTTCGGTCTGCTGTTGTAGACACTCGTCCAGAAATTTTCAGTTATGTTATTTACCTTTTGTAAATAATTTGTAAATTTTTGGGAGATCTCTAAAAGTTTGCACATTTGCTTGGAAACAGATGGCCGCCAGAGGAGGATGTGGCCGAGGCCGTGGCCGTGGTCGTGGACACGGAGCTTTGGTGGACCCACCTCCGCCACCGCCGGTGACCATTGAGCAGTTGATGGCCATGCAAGCGCAGCTCATGCAGACCGTGATGGACCGTCTCGGTGAGCAACCCGCAGGAGCACCCCCACCTGTGCAGGTCCGTGACAAGCGTGGTGAGTTTCTGAAGGGACGCCCACCTGTGTTCACACACGCCTCTGAACCTATGGAGGTGGATGACTGGCTGAGAGCTGTGGAAAAGCAGCTAAACATTGCACAGTGCAATGACTTGGAGAAAGTCTTGTACGCCTCAGGCCAACTCCAAGGAGCTGCTCAGGATTGGTGGGAGTCATTTCAGTATGGACGTCCAGAGAATGCTCCAGAGGTCACATGGAAAGAGTTCACGGAGAACTTTAGGTCCTATCACATCCCTGAGGGACTTATTGAGCTGAAGCAAGAGGAGTTCCGGCTCTCAAGCAAGGGTCCATGTCTGTGGCGGAATACCGCGACAAGTTTGCACAATTGTCGCGATATGCCCCGGCCGAAGTGGCTAGGGATTCTGACAAACAGCGCCGTTTTCTGAAGGGGCTGTATGATGGACTCCAACTGCAACTGATGTCCAACAAATATGCTAGTTTCTAAGAGTTGGTGGACCGTGCCATTGTAATTGATAACAAGCGTAAGGAAATGGACCTCAAGAAGAGGAAGCTCCAGGGACAGGCATCGGGTAGCAACACTCGCCCGCGAGCCTTTCCGCAGCAAGGTTTCCCGCAGAGGAACCAAGGGCCACCCAACCAATGGAACAAGGGCCAGTACCCCCAGAGGAACCAGTACCAGCAGCGTCCCCAGTACCCACCGCAGTTGGGTAATCAGAGTCAGCAGCGCCCCCAGCAACAGCAAGCTAGCAACCAAGCTCCACGTCAGGGAGTGCCCAACAATGCCCCAATCAAGAGTGGCACCCCAGGCAACCCAAATGCCTGTTACAACTGTGGAGAGGTGGGACACTATTCGTACCAGTGCCCAAAGAAGCAGAACCGGCAGGCCCCGCAGAACCAGCAGAACAACCAGAGACCCAACGCTCGACCTCCGTTCACTGGCAAGGTGAACCATGTGTCGTCGGAATCAGCTCAGGAGGCGCCTGAGGTTATGCTGGGTACGTTTAGCGTCAACTCCATCTCCGCTACCGTACTTTTTGATTCCGGTGCCTCGCATTCTTTCATATCCCAAGCTTTTGTTAGAATGCATAGCATACCCCTGTGTGCCATGAAGGATCCCATGCTAGTTAATTCACCGGGGGGTAGCATGCCAGCAAATTATTGGAGCCCTTCTACTAGTATCTTTTTAAGGGGGGTAGCTTTCAAGGTAAATCCAATTGTTCTGAGAACCGCTGGAATTGACCTCATCCTGGGAATGGATTGGATGAAGCAACATAGGGCAGTGATACAATGTCAGGAGAAATCTGTGGTTGTGACATCTCCAAGTGGTGATAGAATTTGTGTTGAAGTGGAAGTGCAAGCTCAACCTACCGCCATCGTCAATCAGCTGAGCGATGTTGCTAACCAGGAGAACCAGGTGGTGGATGAATTCCCGGACGTGTTCCCCGATGAATTGCCAGGTATGCCACCCGATCGCGACATCGAATTCCTTATCGAGCTTTTACCTGGAACTGCACCCATAGCTAAGAGACCATATAGAATGGGGGTAAACGAATTAGAGGAACTAAAGAAACAAATTAAGGAATTGCAAGAGAAAGGTTTTATTCGTCCTAGTTCTTCACCTTGGGGAGCACCTGTTATATTTGTGGATAAGAAAGATGGCACACGAAGGATGTGTGTCGATTATAGGTCCCTTAATGAAGTCACCATCAAGAACAAATACCCACTCCCTAGAATTGATGATTTATTTGATCAGCTGAAAGGTGCTTGTGTGTTCTCAAAAATTGACCTCCGTTCTGGATATCACCAACTAAAAATTCATGCATCTGACATACCCAAGACAGCATTTACTACCAGATATGGCCTTTATGAGTACACAGTGATGTCTTTTGGATTGACAAATGCACCTGCATACTTTATGTATCTAATGAACAAAGTATTCATGGAGTACTTGGATAAGTTTATAGTGGTATTCATAGATGATATCCTAGTATTCTCCAAAAATGAAGAGGAACATGCTGAACACTTAAGGTTAGTCTTACAAAAACTCAGGGAACATAAATTGTATGCTTCCAGGGTGTATAGAATAAGCAGAATCATGTGCCTCTCGCAGAATCATATCACGGATAGCTTTCACTTCAGGTACACATATCCTTTTTCCAAACCATAGAGTACCATTCTCATCCAACCGGAAACCTGGTGCCTTTCCAACCACTACATGCTCAGCAATCTCCTTTAATTTCTCATCCTCCAACTGACCCTTACGTATCTCTTGCTCCAATGTAGGTTCTATAGCCAATTCTACTACATTATTGACAAAACCCAAGTTGAGGTGTTCTATTTCAGCTCGCAACTCTGCTGGTATAAATGTCAACTGAAGTCCGTTGGCATAGCTCTTCCGGCTAAGTGCATCGGCAACAACATTTGCCTTTCCAGGATGATAATGCACTTCCAGATCATAGTCTTTAATTAATTCCAGCCAACGACGTTGCCTTAAGTTCAACTCGGACTGAGTAAATATATACTTTAAACTCTTGTGGTCAGTGTAGATGTCACACTTATGTCCGATCAAATAATGCCTCCAGATTTTCAGAGCATGGACAACTGCGGCTAATTCCAAGTCATGGTTGGGTAATTCAGTTCATGCTTTCTCAACTGCCTGGATGCATAGGCCACAACCTTTCCTTCTTGCATAAGCACACATCCAAGGCCTAGGTGAGATGCATCACAATAAATAGAGAAGCTCTTACTTAAATCAGGTAGGGTCAACACCGGGGCTGTTGTCAACCTTTTCTTTAGCTCCTCAAAGTTAGCCTGACATTTGTCTGACCAAATAAATTTGGCATTCTTCTCTAATAGGGCTGTCATAGGCTTGGCTAGCTTAGAGAACCCTTCAATAAACCTTCTATAGTATCCAGCCAAACCCAAAAAGCTACGGATTTCACTAGCATTGACTGGGGCTTTCCAATTCAACACATCTTGCACTTTACTGGGATCTACGGCTATTCCACCGTTAGAGACCACATGTCCCAGAAAAGATACTTCTTTCAGCCAGAACTCACATTTGCTCCTTTTTGCATACAATTTATGTTCCCTGAGTTTTTGTAAGACTAACCTTAAGTGTTCAGCATGTTCCTCTTCATTTTTGGAGAATACTAGGATATCATCTATGAATACCACTATAAACTTATCCAAGTACTCCATGAATACTTTGTTCATTAGATACATAAAGTATGCAGGTGCATTTGTCAATCCAAAAGACATCACTGTGTACTCATAAAGGCCATATCTGGTAGTAAATGCTGTCTTGGGTATGTCAGATGCATGAATTTTTAGTTGGTGATATCCAGAACGGAGGTCAATTTTTGAGAACACACAAGCACCTTTCAGCTGATCAAATAAATCATCAATTCTAGGGAGTGGGTATTTGTTCTTGATGGTGACTTCATTAAGGACCTATAATCGACACACATCCTTCGTGTGCCATCTTTCTTATCCACAAATATAACAGGTGCTCCCCAAGGTGAAGAACTAGGACGAATAAAACCTTTCTCTTGCAATTCCTTAATTTGTTTCTTTAGTTCCTCTAATTCGTTTACCCCCATTCTATATGGTCTCTTAGCTATGGGTGCAGTTCCAGGTAAAAGCTCGATAAGGAATTCGATGTCGCGATCGGTGGCATACCTGGCAATTCATCGGGGAACACGTCCGGGAATTCATCCACCACCTGGTTCTCCTGGTTAGCAACATCGCTCAGCTGATTGACGATGGCGGTAGGTTGAGCTTGCACTTCCACTTCAACACAAATTCTATCACCACTTGGAGATGTCACAACCACAGATTTCTCCTGACATTGTATCACTGCCCTATGTTGCTTCATCCAATCCATTCCCAGGATGAGGTCAATTCCAGCGGTTCTCAGAACAATTGGATTTACCTTGAAAGCTACCCCCCTTAAAAAGATACTAGTAGAAGGGCTCCAATAATTTGCTGGCATGCTACCCCCCGGTGAATTAACTAGCATGGGATCCTTCATGGCACACAGGGGTATGCTATGCATTCTAACAAAAGCTTGGGATATGAAAGAATGCGAGGCACCGGAATCAAAAAGTACGGTAGCGGAGATGGAGTTGACGCTAAACGTACCCAGCATAACCTCAGGCGCCTCCTGAGCTGATTCCGACGACACATGGTTCACCTTGCCAGTGAACGGAGGTCGAGCGTTGGGTCTCTGGTTGTTCTGCTGGTTCTGCGGGGCCTGCCGGTTCTGCTTCTTTGGGCACTGGTACGAATAGTGTCCCACCTCTCCACAGTTGTAACAGGCATTTGGGTTGCCTGGGGTGCCACTCTTGATTGGGGCATTGTTGGGCACTCCCTGACGTGGAGCTTGGTTGCTAGCTTGCTGTTGCTGGGGGCGCTGCTGACTCTGATTACCCAACTGCGGTGGGTACTGGGACGCTGCTGGTACTGGTTCCTCTGGGGGTACTGGCCCTTGTTCCATTGGTTGGGTGGCCCTTGGTTCCTCTGCGGAAACCTTGCTGCGGAAAGGCTCGCGGGCGAGTGTTGCTACCCGATGCCTGTCCCTGGAGCTTCCTCTTCTTGAGGTCCATTTCCTTACGCTTGTTATCAATTACAATGGCACGGTCCACCAACTCTTAGAAACTAGCATATTTGTTGGACATCAGTTGCAGTTGGAGTCCATCATACAGCCCCTTCAGAAAACGGCGCTGTTTGTCAGAATCCCTAGCCACTTCGGCCGGGGCATATCGCGACAATTGTGCAAACTTGTCGCGGTATTCCGCCACAGACATGGACCCATGCTAAGCGCAGCTCATGCAGACCGTGATGACCGTCTCGGTGAGCAACCCGCAGGAGCACCCCCACCTGTGCAGTCCGTGACAAGCGTGGTGAGTTTCTGAAGGGACGCCCACCTGATGTTCACACACGCCTCTGAACCTATGGAGGTGATGACTGCTGAGAGCTGTGGAAAAGCAGCTAAAGCATTGCACAGTGCAATGACTTGGAGAAAGTCTTGTACGCCTCAGGCCAACTCCAAGGAGCTGCTCAGGATTGGTGGGAGTCATTTCAGTATGGACGTCCAGAGAATGCTCCAGAGGTCACATGGAAAGAGTTCACGGAGAACTTAGGGTCCTGAGTCACATCCCTGAGGGACTTATTGAGCTGAAGCAAGAGGAGTTCCGGGCTCTCAAGCAAGGGTCCATGTCTGTGGCGGAATACCGCGACAAGTTTGCACAATTGTCGCGATATGCCCCGGCCGAAGTGGCTAGGGATTCTGACAAACAGCGCCGTTTTCTGAAGGGGCTGTATGATGGACTCCAACTGCAACTGATGTCCAACAAATATGCTAGTTTCTAAGAGTTGGTGGACCGTGCCATTGTAATTGATAACAAGCGTAAGGAAATGGACCTCAAGAAGAGGAAGCTCCAGGGACAGGCATCGGGTAGCAACACTCGCCCGCGAGCCTTTCCGCAGCAAGGTTTCCCGCAGAGGAACCAAGGGCCACCCAACCAATGGAACAAGGGCCAGTACCCCCAGAGGAACCAGTACCAGCAGCGTCCCCAGTACCCACCGCAGTTGGGTAATCAGAGTCAGCAGCGCCCCCAGCAACAGCAAGCTAGCAACCAAGCTCCACGTCAGGGAGTGCCCAACAATGCCCCAATCAAGAGTGGCACCCCAGGCAACCCAAATGCCTGTTACAACTGTGGAGAGGTGGGACACTATTCGTACCAGTGCCCAAAGAAGCAGAACCGGCAGGCCCCGCAGAACCAGCAGAACAACCAGAGACCCAACGCTCGACCTCCGTTCACTGGCAAGGTGAACCATGTGTCGTCGGAATCAGCTCAGGAGGCGCCTGAGGTTATGCTGGGTACGTTTAGCGTCAACTCCATCTCCGCTACCGTACTTTTGATTCCGGTGCCTCGCATTCTTTCATATCCCAAGCTTTTGTTAGAATGCATAGCATACCCCTGTGTGCCATGAAGGATCCCATGCTAGTTAATTCACCGGGGGGTAGCATGCCAGCAAATTATTGGAGCCCTTCTACTAGTATCTTTTTAAGGGGGGTAGCTTTCAAGGTAAATCCAATTGTTCTGAGAACCGCTGGAATTGACCTCATCCTGGGAATGGATTGGATGAAGCAACATAGGGCAGTGATACAATGTCAGGAGAAATCTGTGGTTGTGACATCTCCAAGTGGTGATAGAATTTGTGTTGAAGTGGAAGTGCAAGCTCAACCTACCGCCATCGTCAATCAGCTGAGCGATGTTGCTAACCAGGAGAACCAGGTGGTGGATGAATTCCCGGACGTGTTCCCCGATGAATTGCCAGGTATGCCACCCGATCGCGACATCGAATTCCTTATCGAGCTTTTACCTGGAACTGCACCCATAGCTAAGAGACCATATAGAATGGGGGTAAACGAATTAGAGGAACTAAAGAAACAAATTAAGGAATTGCAAGAGAAAGGTTTTATTCGTCCTAGTTCTTCACCTTGGGGAGCACCTGTTATATTTGTGGATAAGAAAGATGGCACACGAAGGATGTGTGTCGATTATAGGTCCCTTAATGAAGTCACCATCAAGAACAAATACCCACTCCCTAGAATTGATGATTTATTTGATCAGCTGAAAGGTGCTTGTGTGTTCTCAAAAATTGACCTCCGTTCTGGATATCACCAACTAAAAATTCATGCATCTGACATACCCAAGACAGCATTTACTACCAGATATGGCCTTTATGAGTACACAGTGATGTCTTTTGGATTGACAAATGCACCTGCATACTTTATGTATCTAATGAACAAAGTATTCATGGAGTACTTGGATAAGTTTATAGTGGTATTCATAGATGATATCCTAGTATTCTCCAAAAATGAAGAGGAACATGCTGAACACTTAAGGTTAGTCTTACAAAAACTCAGGGAACATAAATTGTATGCAAAAAGGAGCAAATGTGAGTTCTGGCTGAAAGAAGTATCTTTTCTGGGACATGTGGTCTCTAACGGTGGAATAGCCGTAGATCCCAGTAAAGTGCAAGATGTGTTGAATTGGAAAGCCCCAGTCAATGCTAGTGAAATCCGTAGCTTTTTGGGTTTGGCTGGATACTATAGAAGGTTTATTGAAGGGTTCTCTAAGCTAGCCAAGCCTATGACAGCCCTATTAGAGAAGAATGCCAAATTTATTTGGTCAGACAAATGTCAGGCTAACTTTGAGGAGCTAAAGAAAAGGTTGACAACAGCCCCGGTGTTGACCCTACCTGATTTAAGTAAGAGCTTCTCTATTTATTGTGATGCATCTCACCTAGGCCTTGGATGTGTGCTTATGCAAGAAGGAAAGGTTGTGGCCTATGCATCCAGGCAGTTGAGAAAGCATGAACTGAATTACCCAACCCATGACTTGGAATTAGCCGCAGTTGTCCATGCTCTGAAAATCTGGAGGCATTATTTGATCGGACATAAGTGTGACATCTACACTGACCACAAGAGTTTAAAGTATATATTTACTCAGTCCGAGTTGAACTTAAGGCAACGTCGTTGGCTGGAATTAATTAAAGACTATGATCTGGAAGTGCATTATCATCCTGGAAAGGCAAATGTTGTTGCCGATGCACTTAGCCGGAAGAGCTATGCCAACGGACTTCAGTTGACATTTATACCAGCAGAGTTGCGAGCTGAAATAGAACACCTCAACTTGGGTTTTGTCAATAATGTAGTAGAATTGGCTATAGAACCTACATTGGAGCAAGAGATACGTAAGGGTCAGTTGGAGGATGAGAAATTAAAGGAGATTGCTGAGCATGTAGTGGTTGGAAAGGCACCAGGTTTCCGGTTGGATGAGAATGGTACTCTATGGTTTGGAAAAAGGATATGTGTACCTGAAGTGAAAGCTATCCGTGATATGATTCTGCGAGAGGCACATGATTCTGCTTATTCTATACACCCTGGAAGCATACAATTTATGTTCCCTGAGTTTTTGTAAGACTAACCTTAAGTGTTCAGCATGTTCCTCTTCATTTTTGGAGAATACTAGGATATCATCTATGAATACCACTATAAACTTATCCAAGTACTCCATGAATACTTTGTTCATTAGATACATAAAGTATGCAGGTGCATTTGTCAATCCAAAAGACATCACTGTGTACTCATAAAGGCCATATCTGGTAGTAAATGCTGTCTTGGGTATGTCAGATGCATGAATTTTTAGTTGGTGATATCCAGAACGGAGGTCAATTTTTGAGAACACACAAGCACCTTTCAGCTGATCAAATAAATCATCAATTCTAGGGAGTGGGTATTTGTTCTTGATGGTGACTTCATTAAGGGACCTATAATCGACACACATCCTTCGTGTGCCATCTTTCTTATCCACAAATATAACAGGTGCTCCCCAAGGTGAAGAACTAGGACGAATAAAACCTTTCTCTTGCAATTCCTTAATTTGTTTCTTTAGTTCCTCTAATTCGTTTACCCCCATTCTATATGGTCTCTTAGCTATGGGTGCAGTTCCAGGTAAAAGCTCGATAAGGAATTCGATGTCGCGATCGGGTGGCATACCTGGCAATTCATCGGGGAACACGTCCGGGAATTCATCCACCACCTGGTTCTCCTGGTTAGCAACATCGCTCAGCTGATTGACGATGGCGGTAGGTTGAGCTTGCACTTCCACTTCAACACAAATTCTATCACCACTTGGAGATGTCACAACCACAGATTTCTCCTGACATTGTATCACTGCCCTATGTTGCTTCATCCAATCCATTCCCAGGATGAGGTCAATTCCAGCGGTTCTCAGAACAATTGGATTTACCTTGAAAGCTACCCCCCTTAAAAAGATACTAGTAGAAGGGCTCCAATAATTTGCTGGCATGCTACCCCCCGGTGAATTAACTAGCATGGGATCCTTCATGGCACACAGGGGTATGCTATGCATTCTAACAAAAGCTTGGGATATGAAAGAATGCGAGGCACCGGAATCAAAAAGTACGGTAGCGGAGATGGAGTTGACGCTAAACGTACCCAGCATAACCTCAGGCGCCTCCTGAGCTGATTCCGACGACACATGGTTCACCTTGCCAGTGAACGGAGGTCGAGCGTTGGGTCTCTGGTTGTTCTGCTGGTTCTGCGGGGCCTGCCGGTTCTGCTTCTTTGGGCACTGGTACGAATAGTGTCCCACCTCTCCACAGTTGTAACAGGCATTTGGGTTGCCTGGGGTGCCACTCTTGATTGGGGCATTGTTGGGCACTCCCTGACGTGGAGCTTGGTTGCTAGCTTGCTGTTGCTGGGGGCGCTGCTGACTCTGATTACCCAACTGCGGTGGGTACTGGGGACGCTGCTGGTACTGGTTCCTCTGGGGGTACTGGCCCTTGTTCCATTGGTTGGGTGGCCCTTGGTTCCTCTGCGGGAAACCTTGCTGCGGAAAGGCTCGCGGGCGAGTGTTGCTACCCGATGCCTGTCCCTGGAGCTTCCTCTTCTTGAGGTCCATTTCCTTACGCTTGTTATCAATTACAATGGCACGGTCCACCAACTCTTAGAAACTAGCATATTTGTTGGACATCAGTTGCAGTTGGAGTCCATCATACAGCCCCTTCAGAAAACGGCGCTGTTTGTCAGAATCCCTAGCCACTTCGGCCGGGGCATATCGCGACAATTGTGCAAACTTGTCGCGGTATTCCGCCACAGACATGGACCCTTGCTTGAGAGCCCGGAACTCCTCTTGCTTCAGCTCAATAAGTCCCTCAGGGATGTGATAGGACCTAAAGTTCTCCGTGAACTCTTTCCATGTGACCTCTGGAGCATTCTCTGGACGTCCATACTGAAATGACTCCCACCAATCCTGAGCAGCTCCTTGGAGTTGGCCTGAGGCGTACAAGACTTTCTCCAAGTCATTGCACTGTGCAATGTTTAGCTGCTTTTCCACAGCTCTCAGCCAGTCATCCACCTCCATAGGTTCAGAGGCGTGTGTGAACACAGGTGGGCGTCCCTTCAGAAACTCACCACGCTTGTCACGGACCTGCACAGGTGGGGGTGCTCCTGCGGGTTGCTCACCGAGACGGTCCATCACGGTCTGCATGAGCTGCGCTTGCATGGCCATCAACTGCTCAATGGTCACCGGCGGTGGCGGAGGTGGGTCCACCAAAGCTCCGTGTCCACGACCACGGCCACGGCCTCGGCCACATCCTCCTCTGGCGGCCATCTGTTTCCAAGCAAATGTGCAAACTTTTAGAGATCTCCCAAAAATTTACAAATTATTTACAAAAGGTAAATAACATAACTGAAAATTTCTGGACGAGTGTCTACAACAGCAGACCGAAAACTGGAGTATAACTCAAGTTCCAGAAATCCAAAATAGGCGTGGCATACATCGTTGGAAAGCTTAAAGAGTCTGCTACAACTTTTGTATAGAACTTTTTCACTGATACAGACGGCAACCTCAAACAGAAAGTT
>JAHUYU010002764.1:0-15370 GCA_030439765.1 Tripidium arundinaceum | reverse complement strand
TTGTGCATAATTAGCCTTCCCTAATTTCTGTTGACCTTTTCTATTTTCCCATCTCCTTTCGCCTGCTGCTTGCTAAAATCAGTGTTGTGCAATTTTTACCCCCCACAAATGTCATTAATTAATATTACGTTTTTTTCCTTTTCCTTCATGATTTGGACCAGATATCATAGTGATCGAAAATAGTCTCAGATCAATGCAAGTTATGTGAATATATGCCCACTAAAAAATGACTAAAACAGGGGAGCAATCAGATAACTCTTAAACTTAAGTTCAGCTGAGATGTTTGGCTGAAACATAAAGATTAGAGCATCACAGCATAGTAAATAAACAAAAATGGCACTACCGTTACTTGTGTGCTCTCAAACTTCGACCTGCCATATTCAATCCTAGAGTGACGATAAGGGAAATTGAGAACCGATAACTAATTACGTTGTAACATAAAGCAGCTGAATAAATTAAAACTGGTTGTAGCAAGACATGGTGCGAACTCGTAATGCTTCACGTTGTATCTAAGTAATTTATCCTAAGCTAATTGATCTGTAACATTTACCATATCAAGTTAACTCAATAAGACCAAGGTAATTATTCCCATGTAAAGGGATTGAATTGCTATAGCAAAAACTGAAAACAAACGGAATAGATTAAAGATAGCCCAAATGTATAAAATTCCTACGAAATAGACCGAGAAGTGTTTCAGCTGCTACTAAAACCAACAGTATGTTCATTTTCTAACACTGTGCACTAAGAGACATGCTAAAAAAGCAAAGGCTCATGCTAACAAGGAATAAGAACGTGCTAGCCGTTAAGTTTGACCACATTAGTGGGTACTTCTCTTTGTATCCAACAAACTGAAAACATTAGTGGGTACTTCTCTTTGTATCCAACAAACTGAAACCATACAGGCAAAGCACTGTACATGTATCCAAGGGGCAAATAGGCGCCCTGAGCATAGCGAAACTGTGACCATAAACGGAGCAATTCAATAAAGTAATATGGAACTGACCATTCAGGCGGAATTTTATAAATATTCAAGCTTTAGTTTTCTGAAGAGTGATGCACCTATACATTGTGTGATGCTGTTATATGAATGGTTTGCTAAAAAAGACAACTCTGCGTCCTGCTATTGGGTGTGTTAAGGATACATTGGTGACGGCTCCCAATCTACAATGATTTAATTTACTGCCACAATTTTGCAGTGCATATTTTAGCTTTTACATTGTGCTTTACGCATCTTGCCTCCTCCTTTTCCATGGCTTACAGAAACATATCTAAAGTTCCTTTCCCCTATTAATATGTTTACTATTGGTCTACGGCAGCTTCTATGAATATTTATAAAATTCCGCCTGAATGGTCAGTTCCATATTACTTTATTGAATTGCTCCGTTTATGGTCACAGTTTCGCTATGCTCAGGGCGCCTATTTGCCCCTTGGATACATGTACAGTGCTTTGCCTGTATGGTTTCAGTTTGTTGGATACAAAGAGAAGTACCCACTAATGTTTTCAGTTTGTTGGATACAAAGAGAAGTACCCACTAATGTGGTCAAACTTAACGGCTAGCACGTTCTTATTCCTTGTTAGCATGAGCCTTTGCTTTTTTAGCATGTCTCTTAGTGCACAGTGTTAGAAAATGAACATACTGTTGGTTTTAGTAGCAGCTGAAACACTTCTCGGTCTATTTCGTAGGAATTTTATACATTTGGGCTATCTTTAATCTATTCCGTTTGTTTTCAGTTTTTGCTATAGCAATTCAATCCCTTTACATGGGAATAATTACCTTGGTCTTATTGAGTTAACTTGATATGGTAAATGTTACAGATCAATTAGCTTAGGATAAATTACTTAGATACAACGTGAAGCATTACGAGTTCGCACCATGTCTTGCTACAACCAGTTTTAATTTATTCAGCTGCTTTATGTTACAACGTAATTAGTTATCGGTTCTCAATTTCCCTTATCGTCACTCTAGGATTGAATATGGCAGGTCGAAGTTTGAGAGCACACAAGTAACGGTAGTGCCATTTTTGTTTATTTACTATGCTGTGATGCTCTAATCTTTATGTTTCAGCCAAACATCTCAGCTGAACTTAAGTTTAAGAGTTATCTGATTGCTCCCCTGTTTTAGTCATTTTTTAGTGGGCATATATTCACATAACTTGCATTGATCTGAGACTATTTTCGATCACTATGATATCTGGTTCCAATCTACATTTAATTCGTACTCATGCTACTTTGATTTTTGTCCGAATATTTTTTGCCTTTCCTCGTGCACAGATTATCCTTCAAGGTTTGGTATTTCTCAATTTTTATTGTGTACTTCCATTATTACCAGCATTTGCATGCTTGTGGACTGCGGCTACCTTGTGCATAATTTAGGCCTTCCCTAATTTCTGTTGACCTTTTCTATTTTCCCATCTCCTTTCGCCTGCTGCTTGCTAAAATCAGTGTTGTGCAATTTTTACCCCCCACAAATGTCATTAATTAATATTACGTTTTTTTCCTTTTCCTTCATGATTTTTGGGACCACGTACATACTGCTACATCCATCAATGCCTTTTGGGACCATGCTTCGCAGAATGACACCACGAGGATATTGATCATCTGAATATAGAGGTAACCATGCAGTTTAAGCACCATCTACGGACAGAGTCATCCCTCTGGCTAACCACCTTGCCTCCTAAATTTGCAGGATACTCAGATCTTCATATGGAGCAACACCGAGAGCTCCTTGCAGCCGATGACGATGACGCAACCTCCCGACCACGAGGTAAACCCACATAAACTCCTCTAATGATCCACCTACCACTGCTGAGTTCAAATACAGCGTCAGTATGTTCTTTATATTTTCAAGAACAATGTAAAAATAGTGTAGTTTACTGTCTGAGAAAACTTTAATTAACAAGCTGATCGTTCCTACCACTACATCCAGTTGTACAGAAGGCCCAATGAAGTTGTTGCTAAGTCTGTATAATATCTGTGCCCAGTACTCCCAAATACTTTTGCATAATTACTGCAATCCCCACTGAACAATGCTACATCTACTTGCTCCTAGGCATGTATTATAGTTCAGCGTAGCAAACTGTGATGGTTATATCTACAAGTTTGCTCTGGGTAGGTCTACTTAAGGTGATTTGTTTTGTTTCTTCTATTTTAATTATGCAAAAGTATTTGGGAGTACTGGGCACAGATATTATACAGACTTAGCAACAACTTCATTGGGCCTTCTGTACAACTGGATGTAGTGGTAGGAACGATCAGCTTGTTAATTAAAGTTTTCTCAGACAGTAAACTACACTATTTTTACATTGTTCTTGAAAATATAAAGAACATACTGACGCTGTATTTGAACTCAGCAGTGGTAGGTGGATCATTAGAGGAGTTTATGTGGGTTTACCTCGTGGTCGGGAGGTTGCGTCATCGTCATCGGCTGCAAGGAGCTCTCGGTGTTGCTCCATATGAAGATCTGAGTATCCTGCAAATTTAGGAGGCAAGGTGGTTAGCCAGAGGGATGACTCTGTCCGTAGATGGTGCTTAAACTGCATGGTTACCTCTATATTCAGATGATCAATATCCTCGTGGTGTCATTCTGCGAAGCATGGTCCCAAAAGGCATTGATGGATGTAGCAGTATGTACGTGGTCCCAAAAATCATGAAGGAAAAGGAAAAAAAACGTAATATTAATTAATGACATTTGTGGGGGGTAAAAATTGCACAACACTGATTTTAGCAAGCAGCAGGCGAAAGGAGATGGGAAAATAGAAAAGGTCAACAGAAATTAGGGAAGGCCTAAATTATGCACAAGGTAGCCGCAGTCCACAAGCATGCAAATGCTGGTAATAATGGAAGTACACAATAAAAATTGAGAAATACCAAACCTTGAAGGATAATCTGTGCACGAGGAAAGGCAAAAAATATTCGGACAAAAATCAAAGTAGCATGAGTACGAATTAAATGTAGATTGGAACCAGATATCATAGTGATCGAAAATAGTCTCAGATCAATGCAAGTTATGTGAATATATGCCCACTAAAAAATGACTAAAACAGGGGAGCAATCAGATAACTCTTAAACTTAAGTTCAGCTGAGATGTTTGGCTGAAACATAAAGATTAGAGCATCACAGCATAGTAAATAAACAAAAATGGCACTACCGTTACTTGTGTGCTCTCAAACTTCGACCTGCCATATTCAATCCTAGAGTGACGATAAGGGAAATTGAGAACCGATAACTAATTACGTTGTAACATAAAGCAGCTGAATAAATTAAAACTGGTTGTAGCAAGACATGGTGCGAACTCGTAATGCTTCACGTTGTATCTAAGTAATTTATCCTAAGCTAATTGATCTGTAACATTTACCATATCAAGTTAACTCAATAAGACCAAGGTAATTATTCCCATGTAAAGGGATTGAATTGCTATAGCAAAAACTGAAAACAAACGGAATAGATTAAAGATAGCCCAAATGTATAAAATTCCTACGAAATAGACCGAGAAGTGTTTCAGCTGCTACTAAAACCAACAGTATGTTCATTTTCTAACACTGTGCACTAAGAGACATGCTAAAAAAGCAAAGGCTCATGCTAACAAGGAATAAGAACGTGCTAGCCGTTAAGTTTGACCACATTAGTGGGTACTTCTCTTTGTATCCAACAAACTGAAAACATTAGTGGGTACTTCTCTTTGTATCCAACAAACTGAAACCATACAGGCAAAGCACTGTACATGTATCCAAGGGGCAAATAGGCGCCCTGAGCATAGCGAAACTGTGACCATAAACGGAGCAATTCAATAAAGTAATATGGAACTGACCATTCAGGCGGAATTTTATAAATATTCATAGAAGCTGCCGTAGACCAATAGTAAACATATTAATAGGGGAAAGGAACTTTAGATATGTTTCTGTAAGCCATGGAAAAGGAGGAGGCAAGATGCGTAAAGCACAATGTAAAAGCTAAAATATGCACTGCAAAATTGTGGCAGTAAATTAAATCATTGTAGATTGGGAGCCGTCACCAATGTATCCTTAACACACCCAATAGCAGGACGCAGAGTTGTCTTTTTTAGCAAACCATTCATATAACAGCATCACACAATGTATAGGTGCATCACTCTTCAGAAAACTAAAGCTTGAATCAGATTACTCTTCAGAAGAATCCAAGCTGCATAAATTTGTTATACCCATGATATAGGATATAAAACTATAAACATAGGACCATGTATTAAAAAAAATTCCTATCATATGCAATATTAATTTACACATATTGGAAAGAACATGTGGATCATCTTGAAGAACAATACTAATCTTTCAGCTAGGAATCACACTCTTAAAAACCTAGGGAAAGGTGCATGGCCTATAATTAAAAGTGACTAAGAAAACCAGGCTATCACAACAATAAAAATGCTCATCCTATTATAAAGCTAATACTCATCCCTCTTTTATATCTCTCTATTCTCTGCATGCTGATCAGGGCTAGGTCATATTCGCCTTTTGTCAGAAGGATTTAAATGTAGGATTCTTTGGCAAATGAGATATCAATGAACAACAAACTCATATAGAATCTCACCTAGTCAGCGAAGAACCTCTGTGCTGATTTCAAGGTTCACCCTACAGATTAAATAACTTGAGAATTTGTAATCCCTCTCCATAAACATGATGCCTTGTTTGAACTTTCCTGTATAAGAGAACATGTAGATGCAAAAAAATGAGCTATTAATTGGAAAGGACACATATAATTTTAATGCAGCAATGTACACAAACAGAATCTTGTAAGTGAAGCAATTAGAACTATAGTTTGAGAACTGAAGAACATAGAAATGTCTGACAAAAGCAAGACTGCAAATGGCCGAAAGAGTACCTTGAAATCGTTCATCGGAGACTAAAGCAGCTTATCTGCACACACATGCATTTTCCCGTCTTCGTGGCACTTGACTCCTATTCTACGTTTTCATGGCACTTGAACTCCCAACCATTTCCTGGCAATGGGAAGTTCATAGTAAAGGCAAGCATCTGTCGATTGCATGTGTATGGAGTAATTTTGAGGAGATGTTCTTACACCAGTGTTTTTTTTATTTTTATTTCTATTTGTACAATATAGTGGTTTCTTGCTAATTTAGGTCGGCGGCATAATAAGGTCTGATCAACTTGAAACATTCGCAAGCATGCAGTGGACCGGTGATGACCTCTGAATCAATATGAATCACTATCAACAAACAAAAACCAAGACAAACGAACCTGGATGAGGAGCGCGGCCGCGGCCCTTCGCTATGGCCGCCCTTAATCCGGCGCTGCACATGGCACAGGGAGAGAGAGAGAGAGAGAGGAGCGAGAGGAGGTAGGGGTGGGCTGGCTTTGGGCGGCCGATACCGCTAGCACGGGCAGCTAGGGTTTCCTGTAGCACAAGAATGCACGCGGACCAGAGGAGGCGGCGCTGGGAAAGCAGCGACGCCGGCGGCCACCGGCGGCGCCCCGACTCGCCGCGCTGTGGCCTGGGACAGCCACCGCTGGCGTCGGCGCGCGGCGCCGTGCCGCAGGCCGGGAGCGCTGTCGTGTCCCGCCAGCGCCCGACGAGGGGAGCCGGCGGCGCTTGGCTGGCCGGCACGCGGGGGCGGAGGATGAGGAGGAGGGCAGCGCAGCTCGTTGGGGGAGGAGGGCCGTGGCGCACCGCCCTGCTCGCGCCGGTGGCCGTCTCCGGGGAGCGTCGGGAGAGATCGGGAGAGAGAGAGGGAGCGAGCAGAGAGGAGAGGAAGGAGAAGCTGGAAGCACGAGTATATATCTGGTTGGGCAGATTCTCACGCGAAGGCAGAGAAGGCAAGCAAAAGTAGACAAGAAGCCGGAGAATGAGCTGGGAAACACGAGAAGCAGTTTCGGACCGAAGCGGTCCCGACCAATCTCGGCCACAAGATGGGAGATCGGACGGCTGGAAAAATTTCGGGTGACGTGGCCGTCGTTTCTACCGGAGGAGCAGGCCATCCTTGTCTCTCTTAATGGGGTGGTTTTAACATGCTCAAATATGCTAAGTACTAGAATGCAAATGAAAATGTCACCACATCCCATCGAAAACAAATGTGACATGACATGCAGACATGAGATGTGAACAGATCTCAGCTATATATGTAGGATTGAAACTGAAAGCAAAAAGAAATTAGCCAGCAGCCACGTACATAGACCATTTTCCTTAGTGTCTCTGGCATCAAGTGGTATCATTAAATCTTATAAATAGATGATTTCTTGGATCCGCTTTGCGCCTTTTCTTTTGTTTTTGATATATATAATAGTAAAAGAGCAAAAGGAAATTAGCCGCCCCGCACATCGCTCATCTTTCAAACTGGTATCATTAAATCTTTAATAAAGGAATTCCTTAATTCTCTTTGCACTTTTTTGTTTTTGGTTATTTGGTAGGTAATACAAGAGAGAGCTAAGTACCATCTTTGCTGTCAGTTATTTCCTCTTATGTTCACATGCTAGTGAGATAATAGAATCACCTGCCCTGCAGTTACATTTTGCTAGCTTTGTAAGTCATTGTTATTCCATTCAGAATTTTGGAGTGTAATCTCTTTCTTTATTGTTTACAGATTCAAATGCACTACGTGACCTGATAGTAATATTTTTTTTAAAAAAAACCTTGATAGTGGATAAATATGATCACCAAAGATGCATAAGCTTATTTTTTATAACTGAGTTTTTAAATGACTCAGCATTATTTTCTCATATTTTTTAGAGCCAAGAACATGCTATTTTTCCCCCTATATACAGTAGTAAAACCATGTAGCCGTATATATTCCACTTCAATCCAGCTTGCCACCCAAAATGCAGACAGCAGAATAGCTGAATAAAGAACTTGCTTGTTCTGACGCCCATATTATATGTTCAGATGTTCATGGGACTCAAGTTTCAGTTGATGTTCTCTCCAGTATTTCCATCATTGTCACCAAAATTTTCTTTACAGAAATGTCGGTCACAGTGCCACTCACTATTGGTACTCAATTTTTCCTTTGCGAAGATTTAATGATACCAGTTTGAAAGATGAGCGATGTGCGGGGCGGCTAATTTCCTTTTGCTCTTTTACTATTATATATATCAAAAACAAAAGAAAAGGCGCAAAGCGGATCCAAGAAATCATCTATTTATAAGATTTAATGATACCACTTGATGCCAGAGACACTAAGGAAAATGGTCTATGTACGTGGCTGCTGGCTAATTTCTTTTTGCTTTCAGTTTCAATCCTACATATATAGCTGAGATCTGTTCACATCTCATGTCTGCATGTCATGTCACATTTGTTTTCGATGGGATGTGGTGACATTTTCATTTGCATTCTAGTACTTAGCATATTTGAGCATGTTAAAACCACCCCATTAAGAGAGACAAGGATGGCCTGCTCCTCCGGTAGAAACGACGGCCACGTCACCCGAAATTTTTCCAGCCGTCCGATCTCCCATCTTGTGGCCGAGATTGGTCGGGACCGCTTCGGTCCGAAACTGCTTCTCGTGTTTCCCAGCTCATTCTCCGGCTTCTTGTCTACTTTTGCTTGCCTTCTCTGCCTTCGCGTGAGAATCTGCCCAACCAGATATATACTCGTGCTTCCAGCTTCTCCTTCCTCTCCTCTCTGCTCGCTCCCTCTCTCTCTCCCGATCTCTCCCGACGCTCCCCGGAGACGGCCACCGGCGCGAGCAGGGCGGTGCGCCACGGCCCTCCTCCCCCAACGAGCTGCGCTGCCCTCCTCCTCATCCTCCGCCCCCGCGTGCCGGCCAGCCAAGCGCCGCCGGCTCCCCTCGTCGGGCGCTGGCGGGACACGACAGCGCTCCCGGCCTGCGGCACGGCGCCGCGCGCCGACGCCAGCGGTGGCTGTCCCAGGCCACAGCGCGGCGAGTCGGGGCGCCGCCGGTGGCCGCCGGCGTCGCTGCTTTCCCAGCGCCGCCTCCTCTGGTCCGCGTGCATTCTTGTGCTACAGGAAACCCTAGCTGCCCGTGCTAGCGGTATCGGCCGCCCAAAGCCAGCCCACCCCTACCTCCTCTCGCTCCTCTCTCTCTCTCTCTCTCCCTGTGCCATGTGCAGCGCCGGATTAAGGGCGGCCATAGCGAAGGGCCGCGGCCGCGCTCCTCATCCAGGTTCGTTTGTCTTGGTTTTTGTTTGTTGATAGTGATTCATATTGATTCAGAGGTCATCACCGGTCCACTGCATGCTTGCGAATGTTTCAAGTTGATCAGACCTTATTATGCCGCCGACCTAAATTAGCAAGAAACCACTATATTGTACAAATAGAAATAAAAATAAAAAAAACACTGGTGTAAGAACATCTCCTCAAAATTACTCCATACACATGCAATCGACAGATGCTTGCCTTTACTATGAACTTCCCATTGCCAGGAAATGGTTGGGAGTTCAAGTGCCATGAAAACGTAGAATAGGAGTCAAGTGCCACGAAGACGGGAAAATGCATGTGTGTGCAGATAAGCTGCTTTAGTCTCCGATGAACGATTTCAAGGTACTCTTTCGGCCATTTGCAGTCTTGCTTTTGTCAGACATTTCTATGTTCTTCAGTTCTCAAACTATAGTTCTAATTGCTTCACTTACAAGATTCTGTTTGTGTACATTGCTGCATTAAAATTATATGTGTCCTTTCCAATTAATAGCTCATTTTTTTGCATCTACATGTTCTCTTATACAGGAAAGTTCAAACAAGGCATCATGTTTATGGAGAGGGATTACAAATTCTCAAGTTATTTAATCTGTAGGGTGAACCTTGAAATCAGCACAGAGGTTCTTCGCTGACTAGGTGAGATTCTATATGAGTTTGTTGTTCATTGATATCTCATTTGCCAAAGAATCCTACATTTAAATCCTTCTGACAAAAGGCGAATATGACCTAGCCCTGATCAGCATGCAGAGAATAGAGAGATATAAAAGAGGGATGAGTATTAGCTTTATAATAGGATGAGCATTTTTATTGTTGTGATAGCCTGGTTTTCTTAGTCACTTTTAATTATAGGCCATGCACCTTTCCCTAGGTTTTTAAGAGTGTGATTCCTAGCTGAAAGATTAGTATTGTTCTTCAAGATGATCCACATGTTCTTTCCAATATGTGTAAATTAATATTGCATATGATAGGAATTTTTTTTAATACATGGTCCTATGTTTATAGTTTTATATCCTATATCATGGGTATAACAAATTTATGCAGCTTGGATTCTTCTGAAGAGTAATCTGATTCAAGCTTTAGTTTTCTGAAGAGTGATGCACCTATACATTGTGTGATGCTGTTATATGAATGGTTTGCTAAAAAAGACAACTCTGCGTCCTGCTATTGGGTGTGTTAAGGATACATTGGTGACGGCTCCCAATCTACAATGATTTAATTTACTGCCACAATTTTGCAGTGCATATTTTAGCTTTTACATTGTGCTTTACGCATCTTGCCTCCTCCTTTTCCATGGCTTACAGAAACATATCTAAAGTTCCTTTCCCCTATTAATATGTTTACTATTGGTCTACGGCAGCTTCTATGAATATTTATAAAATTCCGCCTGAATGGTCAGTTCCATATTACTTTATTGAATTGCTCCGTTTATGGTCACAGTTTCGCTATGCTCAGGGCGCCTATTTGCCCCTTGGATACATGTACAGTGCTTTGCCTGTATGGTTTCAGTTTGTTGGATACAAAGAGAAGTACCCACTAATGTTTTCAGTTTGTTGGATACAAAGAGAAGTACCCACTAATGTGGTCAAACTTAACGGCTAGCACGTTCTTATTCCTTGTTAGCATGAGCCTTTGCTTTTTTAGCATGTCTCTTAGTGCACAGTGTTAGAAAATGAACATACTGTTGGTTTTAGTAGCAGCTGAAACACTTCTCGGTCTATTTCGTAGGAATTTTATACATTTGGGCTATCTTTAATCTATTCCGTTTGTTTTCAGTTTTTGCTATAGCAATTCAATCCCTTTACATGGGAATAATTACCTTGGTCTTATTGAGTTAACTTGATATGGTAAATGTTACAGATCAATTAGCTTAGGATAAATTACTTAGATACAACGTGAAGCATTACGAGTTCGCACCATGTCTTGCTACAACCAGTTTTAATTTATTCAGCTGCTTTATGTTACAACGTAATTAGTTATCGGTTCTCAATTTCCCTTATCGTCACTCTAGGATTGAATATGGCAGGTCGAAGTTTGAGAGCACACAAGTAACGGTAGTGCCATTTTTGTTTATTTACTATGCTGTGATGCTCTAATCTTTATGTTTCAGCCAAACATCTCAGCTGAACTTAAGTTTAAGAGTTATCTGATTGCTCCCCTGTTTTAGTCATTTTTTAGTGGGCATATATTCACATAACTTGCATTGATCTGAGACTATTTTCGATCACTATGATATCTGGTTCCAATCTACATTTAATTCGTACTCATGCTACTTTGATTTTTGTCCGAATATTTTTTGCCTTTCCTCGTGCACAGATTATCCTTCAAGGTTTGGTATTTCTCAATTTTTATTGTGTACTTCCATTATTACCAGCATTTGCATGCTTGTGGACTGCGGCTACCTTGTGCATAATTTAGGCCTTCCCTAATTTCTGTTGACCTTTTCTATTTTCCCATCTCCTTTCGCCTGCTGCTTGCTAAAATCAGTGTTGTGCAATTTTTACCCCCCACAAATGTCATTAATTAATATTACGTTTTTTTCCTTTTCCTTCATGATTTTTGGGACCACGTACATACTGCTACATCCATCAATGCCTTTTGGGACCATGCTTCGCAGAATGACACCACGAGGATATTGATCATCTGAATATAGAGGTAACCATGCAGTTTAAGCACCATCTACGGACAGAGTCATCCCTCTGGCTAACCACCTTGCCTCCTAAATTTGCAGGATACTCAGATCTTCATATGGAGCAACACCGAGAGCTCCTTGCAGCCGATGACGATGACGCAACCTCCCGACCACGAGGTAAACCCACATAAACTCCTCTAATGATCCACCTACCACTGCTGAGTTCAAATACAGCGTCAGTATGTTCTTTATATTTTCAAGAACAATGTAAAAATAGTGTAGTTTACTGTCTGAGAAAACTTTAATTAACAAGCTGATCGTTCCTACCACTACATCCAGTTGTACAGAAGGCCCAATGAAGTTGTTGCTAAGTCTGTATAATATCTGTGCCCAGTACTCCCAAATACTTTTGCATAATTACTGCAATCCCCACTGAACAATGCTACATCTACTTGCTCCTAGGCATGTATTATAGTTCAGCGTAGCAAACTGTGATGGTTATATCTACAAGTTTGCTCTGGGTAGGTCTACTTAAGGTGATTTGTTTTGTTTCTTCTATTTTAATTATGCATATAATTGTCCATAAAATGTGTTGGAAGGGAAATGGATATTTATGTCCTGTCACTTTGCTTCCAGTTCTAAAATGGTGTATCTGCTTGGAAGGTTTATTAGGTTGCGTCCCATCAAATAAACTTGGTAACTTAGCTTACTATAAATTATTATTAATTGGTCAACAAAGATGAGAATCAGACAAAAAAACGAATATAGTGGATTAATTGTTTATATTCAGTGGTCTCTTCTAGATTAATAAAGATGTTTTTTTCTTTATTCTACATGTGTTGCTCAGATATGAAGTTGGTTTATTGGTTATACAAGCCTATTCAATGACCGATGGATTTCCTTCCTGTCACTTGGTGTCCTTTTTTTAGTTTAGCATGTGGCAGGCATTGTTACTATTACCCATGACACTCAGACAAAGATTTTTCTGATGACGACGTCACATCCCCTCCGCAAGGTACAACTCAATAATCTCAATCACGCTACCTTTATGAAAACTAACCCACAACATGATGTTGTACATTGACATACCTGTCATATTCAGAAAAATCACATTCCTTTGATGGATAGAGCAAACAATAGCGATATTATATTATGAGCAAATTCCTCCAACACACAACTAGCAAGTAATTACCTCGTTTTCATGTACACAGGCACTGCTGGTAATTAATCAATCCATGGCTGGGAAACCGACCACAACAACACCTCCAACTAAATCATCCCAAAGTCTCTATAGCGTTGAAAGAAGCATGCAGCCTACCACCAACTTATCTTGTATAATACATTCTCAAAACTGTTGTATTATGCTGTAGCAGACACCATATAGGTGACATGTCGGATGGCTCTGTCCACCAGCTCCTATGCATGCAGTATAATAGAGCCTGGTAGTGTACGTAGCTCAAGTACAACTGATGTATTGTACTCCACCGTGCTGGGTTTTTGTCTGTCTATTTGTAGACACAGAACACGTGCAGCTTCTGAAACTAAAACCTAAAGCTGCACAACTACGATCACCTGTAATATATATCAAGCTATGCTTTAAGATACTACTATGCTATTTTGGCACGGGCGCGCGGATGCGCACGCTCCACTACTAGTATGGTAACATTACTGATTGCAGTTTGCGCTTGACGCTCCTGGTTTGCCAGCTTGCCAGCGCCGACGGGCCCGAGGAGGACACTCAAAAAAAAGCAACAATGAATGGCTAGTACAAAAAAAAAGTGAACAGATTAATCCATGACGGACTTTAGTCCTCGGCAACATAATTCGCTCACGAAATAGTTAATTGCTTGAACGAAAGGATCCCAGGGTTACATCAAAAGTGAGTTACCAACAACTGTTTAAGCTAAAAGCCTTAAACGAAGCGATCCAAGGGTGAGATTAAAGTTAAGTTACATCTTAAGTTACATCATAAGTGCTTAACAGTACTTAGCCCCCACCCACCCATCCACCCCCAAAAAGACCCACCAAGAGATATCAGTGCTAATCAATGACTGGTAAATAGAAATTGCGGTGTCCTTCGACAGAGGTGATGCCAGCGACGCCCCACCCTCTACTATCAGCAACTCCTCGGCGCAGTTTGGCGAAGCCCCCTTGTCGCCCCATTCGTCAGCTATGAATATAATCAAGACTGATTTGCGTAATAGAATGAGCGATGAGTGGCTTAATGGTTTGATTTTATGTTACATTGAGAAGGAGATTTTTAGAGGACTTGATCTTGAGAAAATTAAGACTTTCCCGTCTATGAAAGATCGGAAGATGAGTTTACCACCACCAAAGCGGCCTTGATGTTCTTAGTGTTTTCGGAAAGGTATGTCTACATGTCCTTTTTACATCTTTAATGTTTTTATGATTAATGTCGTTTTGTAATTGACTTGTCTATAAAATTAACAGGTTATGTTCTTCATTTGTCTATCAATTGAAACATTTAGGCCCCCTTTGGCTCACGGGGCAAACACATGAAAATCGTAGGAAACCGAGAGCGCAGGATAGGAAAGGGAGTTTGTTTCCTACGCAAGCCAGTGCGGGAACATGAAGTCGAACCGGATTTTTCGTTTCCTGCGAACACAGTGAGAGCAAATCCTTTCCTCCATCGTTTTCCTCTGGAAAGTTTCCCGTGAACCAAATGAGTGCTGACGTCAGCCATTCCTATGGAATTCATTCCTCCGTTTCACCTGCGTTTCACCCGCGTTCCAAAGAAGCCCTTATCATTGATACTTCTATTATTAAAAGGTAACATCCGTATTCTTGTTGGTTGCTCTATAATTTTTGTCCAAAACATAAGTAATCGTTGGTAGCGAAAATTTTAGAGTATAAGTCCGCCCTAGGTGAATTCTCGGGCTAGATTCGCCACTGCTGGCGTCCCTGCGACCGCCGCTGCTATTACTTCGCCACTCGCCACTTTGCCCGGCAACGAGCACCACCAGGGATAACGGATTCTGAAATTTGGTCACGTAGCCAGCACTACCATGTACCAATAGTGATTTCAAGCGTTATGCTCTAAATAATTTGGGTTCAAACAACTCAGAAAGTATTACTAAAATTCATCAAATGCAACAACAACAATTTTGGTTAGATGGTTCTGACCTGAACAAACAAATAATGAGGTTTTAATCCAATTCAAAATAGTATCCACACCTCAATCAAACGAAACTACATACAGGGGTTTCAAATTTCTTAGCACTGAACAGAAATGAAAATGAAGGACAGATTAAGATTCAGGAACAAAACTCAAGTCATCCCCAACCTTTCATGCGCCCACATCCAGCTCGCAGAGTTAACATTTAGGGGAACAAAAGGATGAGTTTCGGTCAGAAACTGCTAACTCTAAATAGAACATTGCTTCCAAACCAAATTGAATCCACGGTATCATCTATTTTAATCACAACCAAAGGTACAACATAGTTGTATGTAGAAAACAGAATACAGTACGAACCGATTCCAACGGTAGAGGATCGAATCGCTACACAGAGAGGTAGAATCAGACAGACTCTCAGGGAAGTATCAGGAAATTCAGCAGAGAGCGATTTGAATCGCTACACACA
>JAHUYU010000337.1:0-22063 GCA_030439765.1 Tripidium arundinaceum | reverse complement strand
TTAGAAGGTGAGCAGTTCGAGTTTGCTGAGGAGCAAGTTGGTGACCAGCAGTACCAGGAAAACAACTTTGAGGAAGGCAAGTGTAACAAAGGCCCCTTGTACCTATGAACATTATCTAATTCATACATGTGCATGTGTCTAATTTTGAATTGCCTTTAAGGACTGTACCTAGATTAGTTTTGATCTATATATCCTTGTTACCTATGGTTTGGGTTGCATGTTGGTTAGATGCTGCTGCGCGTAACCAAATGAATAATTTAAACTTGACTAATGGTATATGCAAATATGATAAAATTGTGCTTTTTAGCAACATGGACCACGAGGGCTAGATCACTGGGTTTTGGTGTTCTAGTGCCTCTCCATAAGGACTTAATCCTGAAGCGGCCACCCAGGAGGTTTCGTACAACCCTGAGTGTCAAATGGCTCTGACTTTAGCTTGGTAACTGGATTGTTCTAGCTCGTCTGTAGCTTACCGTAGGGGCAAGAGGGGGGCACTAGTTGGTATGTCTCTTTTCCTACCAGGGTGTGTACTATGCCGCGACCATGTGTGCCACTCTTGGAGGAGGGCTCCATACGGCTGAAACCTTAGTGGCTACGACTTGTTAGAGCAACTAGTGAAGAGTTACGTAGTGAAACCTTGCTGCACTTCCTTGGAAGAGGTGATGTGGGCTTTGCAAACCCCGGCATTGGGAATCACGGCTCGGCGGGTAAAGTTGTACAAATTCTGCAGAATTCTATAACCTGTTATAACAGCCGTGCTCTTGGACATGGGCGGCCTGGATCCTTCATGATTAGTGGTTACTTGATGGTTTGGGAATGATTTAATCTTGATTAAATATTACTATAACTTGGGTTGGTTTATTCACTAAAGTAGTGATTCAGGTTTAATAAAATATGATCAACTAAAATTGCGAACCGCAGTCAAACCGTGTCAAGCCTTTGAGCCTCATAGACCCCTTTGTTATACTTGTTAAGCATGGTGCGCTTATGCTTGTTTTATATTCAATGAAAATCCCGGATGGGTACCAGATGTTGGCTTTGAGGATTTCCCCGAAGATGTCCAAGAGAACTAGTTGATGTCCACCAGTTGGAGTCCCTGTGGCAGCATGGGCTAGCTATCGCTTTTGTAATATTATTGCTGATGAGCAAAACTATGTGACAATGATGTGATGATTTAACGATGTAATAAAGTACTTTACTCTGATATTATGCAATTTGTTTATTATATGTGTGTTTGGACATCCTGGGCGCACATATAAGTGTACTTGGTTTTGTTTATCAAAACTGGGTGCGACAGCTGCTCGGGCAGGACAAAAGAGTAGTTGGGTGCATCAAATGCACCTGCCCCGATGGGACGGGCACGCACCGCGCGCCCTTCCGCACACACATCCATGATGATAAAGGACGACCACCTCTCAGACCGCTGGGTCCTGGCGTGGGGCGGCACCCTTCGGACCGCCTGCATGGACGAGACCACTCACTGACTCAGAAGCGTCGCAGGCCGCTCAGCACCGACCCTGCCAAACCCGACCTGACCCAATGATGCACTGAACCACCCACTGCGCGCCTGGGCCACGTGGCCGGGGGCGGTCTCTCTAAAGAAAACCAAGCCACGGGAGGCCCCAACCTGACCCCTCGAGGTTGGGTTGATCAACCTCGCCACTGCCAAGAGGGCTGACTACCAACCCGGGGCAGTCGCTTGCCCCCTGTACCATCGCCATGACGCCCTCCGGGGAGTCAGAAAGCCAGGGCGGTCAGCAGGCAACCATCATGCCCACGCCGCGAAAGATGATCAGCATGTAGTCATCATTCCCACAGTAACACCAAGGCGCACCACGTCCTGGCACGGAGGACAGGACTCCACGGTCGTGCCGGGACATGTTAACAGGAGCAAAGATGGGACACGAGGGACACGCGGTGACCCCCCAGGCGCACTGGACATGCGGCGACTTCCCCCTCCCCTTGGGCTTCCGACCACTCGGGTCGAGGGAACCCCTTCCACTCTGTTGTAACCTAGCCCCCGGAGCCATATAAGGGGAGCCAGGTGTACGTTCAAAAGGATCGACTCCTCTACCTCGAATCCTTGCTTACGAACCCCCCATTGTAAGCCTTCAGAGCGCTTGGACTGAGGAATGCGAACTTGCTACCCCCCAAGACTGGACGTTTGGCATTGCCCGAACCAGTATAATTCCTTGTGTCTCGAGTGCCACCATCGACTCCCTAGAGCAGCGTGACGTCTAAATTTACTAGTTGTTGGCGGTTACTAATGATTAATATTTATGCCAACATTTATCTAAAATTAATATAAAATGATCACCAAACTATAGTGATAGGTCTTTATACTAAATATTTCCACTAGATTTGGTGTATTATGTATTTTGTGCAGATATAATGGAAAAGCATATAAAGTTGGGCTTAAAACAACTGAATTCATCTTTTCAACCCAACATCAATGTGGAGAAATCAAGAGAAGGCAATTTCGTGCCCGATCCAAGGTAAATAACCGACATGGAAGAAGTCCAGGCCCATCCAAGAACCCACCAGATGAAGTCGGTGGCGAGAGGGGCCACCAGGGGGTCGGCCGACCCCCTAGTGCGGCCGCCCCCCTGGCACCGCCTCTGGTGACCGACCTTCGCGTGGCAGTTCATTGGCGATTCCTAAGGTCGGTTACGTGCGGTATACGCTTCCTCACTGCCTTGGCACGACTATTTAAAGACTTGAAATCCTTCTCACAGGAGGAATATCATAGAGATATATCATATGAAGATTAGAAGATGTAGAACTCCACATTGTATCATTAGATTAGTTAACAAGAGAGGGAAGAGTTGAAGTAGTACTGGAGATCGATCACCTCTTCAAGAGTTCTAGTTCTAGTTTTAGTTCTAGTTCTAGTTCATCTTCAAGAAGGAAAGTCGGACTTGTCGGCTTCTTCTACTTGTACCTCTACGATCCGAGTTCTAGTTGGAGAACAAGGTTCGTGTTTATCTTTATTTCAAGTGTTCGATTCATTTGATTCTAGTTATTATTTACTTGTGGGTTCATCATCTGTTCTAGTAGCAGATATTCTAGTAGGTAGGGACGACCCGGCGCACTACTTGAGTAGTAATTAATAGCGTAGACGTGGTGTCTAGGCTAGAGATTACCTTCGTTTGCTGCGTAATCCACGGTAGAGGGGTAGGTGACAGGTGGTGATAGCCCTGTTCATCCCTTGTATTCCCCCACGTCCAGTTACAGAGTAGAGCTTTACACTGGAGGGACTTGGCAGACCAGGTCTAAGTCAGAGCCTGAAGCAAGTAAATTGTAATTAAAGTCAATTTGATTAAATACTTTGTTTAGAGATAAACCTTGTTACTTAATATTAAATCTTCTAATCAATTGGGAAGACTCGTTAGGAATAATTAAGTCATTCGTTCCCTGAGGATTACGATACCTTGAATACTCTAGGTGAAGTGCTACAGCGGTAGTTCCGTGCGCTTGCGGAATCTTTCTGCATACGTTAAAAAATACCAACAAGCATTTCTGGCGCCGTTGCCGGGGAACGGTTGTCGTAGTTATCTCCGAACCGAGTCCACCCATGTATCATTTACCCTTTGTTTTCACAAAAACAAAATAGTTATTTCTTTTATCTTTGTCACCATGAAGCCAACATCTTTTGCAAACCCTTCCGCTATAAGGGGGAGTTGCCTGAGCCACCTTCAAAACCTAACCGTTCATCTGGCTATAAACTCCACCCTAGTTTAAAAGCCATGGTTTAGGCACAACCCTTCTTAGGGCATGACAATGAAAATCCTTGCCATCACCTGCGAGATTTTGAGGAAATGTGTTTGTGCCTGAGCATCTCAGGCATGACACAGGAAACACTAAGGTGGGAATTGTTTCCCTTTTCTCTCATGGGAAAGGCGAAGCAATGGTACACTCAAGCCGTAGAGAGTACGAATGGGGATTGGGAAGAACTTAAAGACAAGTTTCATCTTGCATTCTTCCCTATGTCCCGTAATGTCTCTCTACCAAGGGCGATCCTCGATTTCGAGCAGTACGAGAAGGAGTCCATAGGTGCAGCTTGGGCCAGGTTTTTAGTGTTAATACACTCAAGCCCAGACTTGTCTTTACCTGATGGCGTTTTGTTGCGTCTCTTTTGTTCGGGTCTTGACATAGACGCTGACCTATGCCTAGACGTGACTACTGGAGGCCGGTTTACACACAAACCCATGACGGAACAAGTGAAATTCCTTGAAAATTTCCTAGAAAGACACACTTCTTCTGTCATGAAAACTAGAACCCTCCAGGCCAAAGTCATGTCGAGTGTTGAGGAGTCCCCAACAGTCGAATCCAAACATGTAGCATCCTTAGATTCGACTTATGAGCCCTCACCCGAACCACGAACACCGAAGGAAAGAGTAATTCATCCTTCGGAGTTACCTATCCATTTCGAGGATTATGGCAATACCTCAAAACTCTTTAGGCATGAAAAGCTTACACTTCCTTCGGAGAAAGCTTCCCCTAGAGCTGAACCATCAAAGGAATGGTTGATGGAAGTGAAACGTTCTTCTGAAGCAATTCAGATTCTTTCACCTTCCACAACCATGCCTTGTTCATTAAGGGGAATTGTCATAGAAGCCCTGCACAACCCCAAGGTCAAGACTAATATCATGTCAGAATTCCTTGCGAAAACCCTTTTGGGCAAAATGCCGCTAGTCTCGACCAACAAGCTCTTCAAAAGTCCGTCAGGACTCATCTTTGAGTGTTGTGGGATTGCTAGGGCCGTGCCAATCACAATTAACAAAACTGAGGTTCGCTTGAACTTCCATATCTATGCCATCCTTGAATTCGATCTTCTTATAGGCTGCCCTTTTGAAAAACTTTTTCAAGAAAAACTTTCCCAAGGGATCCTAAATGACCCGTTCGAGGAGGTGAAGTTCATATCTCCGTTCGTTTCATCTAAACTTGCTTATGAAACTGAACGACTATCATCACCCTCGCTCGAACTCAAGACTTGTCCCTCTGGCCATCTAAACAAAAACTTCTGTGCCATGGACAATCCTTTAGCACCAACTCTGGAGACCAAGAAGGATTCCACTTATGAGCATAAAAACTTCTCTTTCAAAATCCCTCAAGATTCATGCTTACTTTTGGGGTCTCTAGAGTTTGTTTCACCTATGGCCACGTGCTCCTGCGAGGATCCCAACCACCTCCTGATCCTCGTTTCCAAACTTTTTAGGAGGATGGTTGTGGATGCTTTTGTTTACCATAAATATTGCAAATCTCGTAGTTGCACTAGGGTACTAGCCTTGCAGTTTAAAAGATATTGCTAAGTGCTTGATGGTGAAGCTGGGAACTTCACCACCATTGATAGCTGCAAGATGAAGTTCCCGCGGTCAAGCTTATGACCATAAACTAAGCACTGCCGGGAGATACCCTGGATTATCATTAAAAAATAATATATAATAATAATAATGAAAAAAAACTTGTCAATAAAAGCAAGAACTTGTTGTCAGGATTGTATGCACCTTCGGATATTCTTGTTTGCTAACCCTTTCAGGTCAAGATCAAGAAGAACAGAGGACATACGATGTCTGATAACATGAGAGCTGCATCAACTACATACGTTGATATTTGGTGATGGAACACACTCAAAAGGAGACCCCAATCCTGCACACTTGAATTTTACACGAAAGTCCAAGTGTGGGGGAGGATGGTGAGAGTCTCGAGTTCCATACATACCAAAGACCATCCTACTAAAAAAGAGAGAGAGAGAAGGAAGATTCTCCTCTCCGAAAGCCTTTGCTTACCACCACAATCATGCAACCGTTGCAGCAACTTCAAAGCTCCAACCACATATGATGCCGGTAAATATACTTAGGTAGGCAAAGGTAATGTTCACCAACCCTTTTTACTCATGTTTGTCTCCATATGGAAATAACTTGCTCATACAAAGTTCATGCTTTTATTGACAAGTTTTTTTTCATTATTATTATTATATATTATTTTTTAATGATAATCCAGGGTATCTCCCGGCAGTGCTTAGTTTATGGTCATAAGCTTGACCGCGGGAACTTCATCTTGCAGCTATCAATGGTGGTGAAGTTCCCAGCTTCACCATCAAGCACTTAGCAATATCTTTTAAACTGCAAGGCTAGTACCCTAGTGCAACTACGAGATTTGCAATATTTATGGTAAACAAAAGCATCCACAACCATCCTCCTAAAAAGTTTGGAAACGAGGATCAGGAGGTGGTTGGGATCCTCGCAGGAGCACGTGGCCATAGGTGAAACAAACTCTAGAGACCCCAAAAGTAAGCATGAATCTTGAGGGATTTTGAAAGAGAAGTTTTTATGCTCATAAGTGGAATCCTTCTTGGTCTCCAGAGTTGGTGCTAAAGGATTGTCCATGGCACAGAAGTTTTTGTTTAGATGGCCAGAGGGACAAGTCTTGAGTTCGAGCGAGGGTGATGATAGTCGTTCAGTTTCATAAGCAAGTTTAGATGAAACGAACGGAGATATGAACTTCACCTCCTCGAACGGGTCATTTAGGATCCCTTGGGAAAGTTTTTCTTGAAAAAGTTTTTCAAAAGGGCAGCCTATAAGAAGATCGAATTCAAGGATGGCATAGATATGGAAGTTCAAGCGAACCTCAGTTTTGTTAATTGTGATTGGCACGGCCCTAGCAATCCCACAACACTCAAAGATGAGTCCTGACGGACTTTTGAAGAGCTTGTTGGTCGAGACTAGCGGCATTTTGCCCAAAAGGGTTTTCGCAAGGAATTCTGACATGATATTAGTCTTGACCTTGGGGTTGTGCAGGGCTTCTATGACAATTCCCCTTAATGAACAAGGCATGGTTGTGGAAGGTGAAAGAATCTGAATTGCTTCAGAAGAACGTTTCACTTCCATCAACCATTCCTTTGATGGTTCAGCTCTAGGGGAAGCTTTCTCCGAAGGAAGTGTAAGCTTTTCATGCCTAAAGAGTTTTGAGGTATTGCCATAATCCTCGAAATGGATAGGTAACTCCGAAGGATGAATTACTCTTTCCTTCGGTGTTCGTGGTTCGGGTGAGGGCTCATAAGTCGAATCTAAGGATGCTACATGTTTGGATTCGACTGTTGGGGACTCCTCAACACTCGACATGACTTTGGCCTGGAGGGTTCTAGTTTTCATGACAGAAGAAGTGTGTCTTTCTAGGAAATTTTCAAGGAATTTCACTTGTTCCGTCATGGGTTTGTGTGTAAACCGGCCTCCAGTAGTCACGTCTAGGCATAGGTCAGCGTCTATGTCAAGACCCGAACAAAAGAGACGCAACAAAACGCCATCAGGTAAAGACAAGTCTGGGCTTGAGTGTATTAACACTAAAAACCTGGCCCAAGCTGCACCTATGGACTCCTTCTCGTACTGCTCGAAATCGAGGATCGCCCTTGGTAGAGAGACATTACGGGACATAGGGAAGAATGCAAGATGAAACTTGTCTTTAAGTTCTTCCCAATCCCCATTCGTACTCTCTACGGCTTGAGTGTACCATTGCTTCGCCTTTCCCATGAGAGAAAAGGGAAACAATTCCCACCTTAGTGTTTCCTGTGTCATGCCTGAGATGCTCAGGCACAAACACATTTCCTCAAAATCTCGCAGGTGATGGCAAGGATTTTCATTGTCATGCCCTAAGAAGGGTTGTGCCTAAACCATGGCTTTTAAACTAGGGTGGAGTTTATAGCCAGATGAACGGTTAGGTTTTGAAGGTGGCTCAGGCAACTCCCCCTTATAGCGGAAGGGTTTGCAAAAGATGTTGGCTTCATGGTGACAAAGATAAAAGAAATAACTATTTTGTTTTTGTGAAAACAAAGGGTAAATGATACATGGGTGGACTCGGTTCGGAGATAACTACGACAACCGTTCCCCGGCAACGGCGCCAGAAATGCTTGTTGGTATTTTTTAACGTATGCAGAAAGATTCCGCAAGCGCACGGAACTACCGCTGTAGCACTTCACCTAGAGTATTCAAGGTATCGTAATCCTCAGGGAACGAATGACTTAATTATTCCTAACGAGTCTTCCCAATTGATTAGAAGATTTAATATTAAGTAACAAGGTTTATCTCTAAACAAAGTATTTAATCAAATTGACTTTAATTACAATTTACTTGCTTCAGGCTCTGACTTAGACCTGGTCTGCCAAGTCCCTCCAGTGTAAAGCTCTACTCTGTAACTGGACGTGGGGGAATACAAGGGATGAACAGGGCTATCACCACCTGTCACCTACCCCTCTACCGTGGATTACGCAGCAAACGAAGGTAATCTCTAGCCTAGACACCACGTCTACGCTATTAATTACTACTCAAGTAGTGCGCCGGGTCGTCCCTACCTACTAGAATATCTGCTACTAGAACAGATGATGAACCCACAAGTAAATAATAACTAGAATCAAATGAATCGAACACTTGAAATAAAGATAAACACGAACCTTGTTCTCCAACTAGAACTCGGATCGTAGAGGTACAAGTAGAAGAAGCCGACAAGTCCGACTTTCCTTCTTGAAGATGAACTAGAACTAGAACTAAAACTAGAACTAGAACTCTTGAAGAGGTGATCGATCTCCAGTACTACTTCAACTCTTCCCTCTCTTGTTAACTAATCTAATGATACAATGTGGAGTTCTACATCTTCTAATCTTCATATGATATATCTCTATGATATTCCTCCTGTGAGAAGGATTTCAAGTCTTTAAATAGTCGTGCCAAGGCAGTGAGGAAGCGTATACCGCACGTAACCGACCTTAGGAATCGCCAATGAACTGCCACGCGAAGGTCGGTCACCAGAGGCGGTGCCAGGGGGGCGGCCGCACTAGGGGGTCGGCCGACCCCCTGGTGGCCCCTCTCGCCACCGACTTCATCTGGTGGGTTCTTGGATGGGCCTGGACTTCTTCCATGTCGGTTATTTACCTTGGATCGGGCACGAAATTGCCTTCTCTTGATTTCTCCACATTGATGTTGGGTTGAAAAGATGAATTCAGTTGTTTTAAGCCCAACTTTATATGCTTTTCCATTATATCTGCACAAAATACATAATACACCAAATCTAGTGGAAATATTTAGTATAAAGACCTATCACTATAGTTTGGTGATCATTTTATATTAATTTTAGATAAATGTTGGCATAAATATTAATCATTAGTAACCGCCAACAACTAGTAAATTTAGACGTCACGCTGCTCTAGGGAGTCGATGGTGGCACTCGAGACACAAGGAATTATACTGGTTCGGGCAATGCCAAACGTCCAGTCTTGGGGGGTAGCAAGTTCGCATTCCTCAGTCCAAGCGCTCTGAAGGCTTACAATGGGGGGTTCGTAAGCAAGGATTCGAGGTAGAGGAGTCGATCCTTTTGAACGTACACCTGGCTCCCCTTATATGGCTCCGGGGGCTAGGTTACAACAGAGTGGAAGGGGTTCCCTCGACCCGAGTGGTCGGAAGCCCAAGGGGAGGGGGAAGTCGCCGCATGTCCATTGCGCCTGGGGGGTCACCGCGTGTCCCTCGTGTCCCATCTTTGCTCCTGTTAACATGTCCCGGCACGACCGTGGAGTCCTGTCCTCCGTGCCAGGACGTGGTGCGCCTTGGTGTTACTGTGGGAATGATGACTACATGCTGATCATCTTTCGCGGCGTGGGCATGATGGTTGCCTGCTGACCGCCCTGGCTTTCTGACTCCCCGGAGGGCGTCATGGCGATGGTACAGGGGGCAAGCGACTGCCCCGGGTTGGTAGTCAGCCCTCTTGGCAGTGGCGAGGTTGATCAACCCAACCTCGAGGGGTCAGGTTGGGGCCTCCCGTGGCTTGGTTTTCTTTAGAGAGACCGCCCCCGGCCACGTGGCCCAGGCGCGCAGTGGGTGGTTCAGTGCATCATTGGGTCAGGTCGGGTTTGGCAGGGTCGGTGCTGAGCGGCCTGCGACGCTTCTGAGTCAGTGAGTGGTCTCGTCCATGCAGGCGGTCCGAAGGGTGCCGCCCCACGCCAGGACCCAGCGGTCTGAGAGGTGGTCGTCCTTTATCATCATGGATGTGTGTGCGGAAGGGCGCGCGGTGCGTGCCCGTCCCATCGGGGCAGGTGCATTTGATGCACCCAACTACTCTTTTGTCCTGCCCGAGCAGCTGTCGCACCCAGTTTTGATAAACAAAACCAAGTACACTTATATGTGCGCCCAGGATGTCCAAACACACATATAATAAACAAATTGCATAATATCAGAGTAAAGTACTTTATTACATCGTTAAATCATCACATCATTGTCACATAGTTTTGCTCATCAGCAATAATATTACAAAAGCGATAGCTAGCCCATGCTGCCACAGGGACTCCAACTGGTGGACATCAACTAGTTCTCTTGGACATCTTCGGGGAAATCCTCAAAGCCAACATCTGGTACCCATCCGGGATTTTCATTGAATATAAAACAAGCATAAGCGCACCATGCTTAACAAGTATAACAAAGGGGTCTATGAGGCTCAAAGGCTTGACACGGTTTGACTGCGGTTCGCAATTTTAGTTGATCATATTTTATTAAACCTGAATCACTACTTTAGTGAATAACCAACCCAAGTTATAGTAATATTTAATCAAGATTAAATCATTCCCAAACCATCAAGTAACCACTAATCATGAAGGATCCAGGGCACCACCCGCAGGCTAACCTAGGGGTTTAGTTCAAGAGGTTCCTCACACTCGGCCTCCAGGCAAATAGAGGGCTTAGTGAGTATGTCAAGGAATGCGTCGCTTGAGAGTGCTTCCCTCGAGTAGAGCCTAGCCTTTCAAGGCTGTTGGCTTCTTCATTCTCCTTCCGAGGAATATGTCGTAGATCTATGCCATCAAACTTTGCCTCGAGTTTCCTAACCTCAGCGCAGTAAGCCTCCATCTTGTGGTCTCGGCAAGTCGAGGCTTTCATCACCTGGTTGTCTACAAGCTCTGAGTCTCCTGAAGCAAAGAGCCTTCTTCACCCTCTGTTCATAGTACATGAAGCAGGGCCTCGTATTCGGCTACATTGTTAGTGGCTCCCTCAAAACACAACCGAAGCACATACCTCATGCAGTTCCCACTTGGGGAGACCAAGATGACTCTTGCTCCCGCTCCTTTCATCATGAGGGATCCATCGAAGTACATGTTCCAATGCTCCATGTCGACTGCGGATGGTTCGATGTGGGCTTCTATCCATTCTATGTGAAATCAACCAAAGCCTAAGATTTTATGGTGGTACATGGCGCATATGTTATGCCATATGCAATTAGTTCCATGGCCCATTTGGCTATTCGCCCCGTGGCATCCTGGTTATTAATGATCTCTCCTAGTGGGAAGGAGGTGATCACGCTAATCAAGTGCAAATCAAAGTAGTGGACCAGCTTCTTCTTTGCCATATATACTCTATAGAGTATTTTCTAGATGTATCGGTAATGCATTTTACTTTCAGCGAGTATTTGGCTGAGGAAATATACTAGGCGTTGTTCAGTTTTTATGTGGCCTTCCTCCTTCCTCTCGACTACTATAGCAACACTGACAACCTGAGTGGTTGCTGCTATATATAGGAGCAATGGTTCCTCGTGAGGTGCTACTAGAACCAGAGGTTTGGTAAGGAAGTCTTTGAGGTTGTTGAAAGCTTTCTAGGCCTCTGGGGTCCTCCACCAGTTTAGCGTTTTGCGTAAGAGTTTATACAGGGGGAGACCCTTTTCACCTAACTGGGAGATGAATCTGCTTAAGGAAGCCAAACATCCCATTAGCTTTTGGGCATCCCTGAGCTCTTGCAGTGGCCCCATATCGAGAATGGTCTTCACCTTGACCAGGTTGGTCTCAATCCATTGCACTGATACAATGTACCCAAGCAGTTTGCCCAATGGAACGCCGAAAGTGCACTTCTCTGGGTTGAGTTTGATCTTGAATCTTTGGAGATTATCAAAAGTCTCCGAAAGGTCTTTGATCAAATCGCCAGCCTTTGCCGATTTGACAATGATGTTGTCAACGTAGGCCTTCGTGTTCTTTCCAATCTGGTTATGGAGGCAGCGTTTCATGCAACGCTGGTAAGTAGCCCCCGCATTCTTTAACCCAAACGGCATCGTTATGTAGCAATATGCTCCGATCGGGGTAATGAACGAAGTAGCCAATTGGTCAGACTCCTTCATCCGAATCTAGTGATACCTAGAATAAGCATCGAGGAAGCAAAGCAGCTCAGAACCTACAGTAGAAATCAATGATTTGATCTATACGAGGCAAGGGATAAGGATCCTTGGGACATGCCTTGTTAAGGCCCGTACAGTCAACACGCATTCTCCATTTATTGTTCTTTTCAAGACAGGATTTGCTAACTAGTCTAGATGCAAAAACTCCCTGATGAACCCTGTGTCAAGGAGCTTGGCCACTTCCTCTTCTATTGCTCTGCACTTCTCATCATTGAATCTTCTCAGGCACTGCTTGACCGGTTTTGCATTGGCTTTTATTCTCACAGAATGTTTGGTGATTTCCCTCGGGATACCCGGCATGTCAGAAGGTTTCCATGTGAAGGTGTCCTGATTTTCAATGATGAATTTGATGAGTGCATCCTTCTAGGCCTAGTTCAGGCTCTTTCCTATGTTGGTGGTCTTGCTCTCGTCCTCTTCCTCAAGCCGAACCTTCTTTGAGTCCTCGCCAGGGGTAAACGCCAAAGGCGTTGATGGGCCTGATGGCATGAATTGAACAGGTGGTGCACCCTTCTGCTTAGACGATTGCAGCTTGAACTCCTGATGTGGGGGTGCTTGTCTTAAAGCCCCCCGAGTCCTGACTTCGCATGATCTCATAGTCGAGTTCACATTCGTCAGGATCAAGATTGCGTAGAACATTCTCGACGTCCAGCCTGTCACACTGGTAGGCATTCTAGAAGTTTCCAGCCAGCATGATGACGCTGTGGGGCCCGGAATCTTCATCTTCAACTAGGTATAATTTAGCACGGGCATGAATTTGACAGAACATGGTCTTCCCATCACGGCGTGGTAAGAATCCTCAAAGTGGACGACCTCAAAAGAGAGTATCTCCTGGCGGTAGTTTTCTGCATCACCGAACATGACTTTGAGATCGACGATGCCCAGAGGCATCACCTGCCATCCTAGGACTACTCCATAGATTGGACCCCTCGCAGGGCGTAGCTTGTCGATGCCGATCTTCGTCTTCTTGAACATGTGTTGGTGTCGCTTCCTCCGTCCATGAAGATCTTGGTGACCTGCACGGTTTTGATCACCACGCTGACCACCAAAGGAAATCAATCGGCGTCAACAATGTGTTCGGGGTGGTCAGCCTTATCGAAGGTGATCGATCTCTTGGACCACGATAGTCGAGGCGGGGCTGCGGGTGCCGCAGCGTAAATCTCTCAGTGTGTTAGGTTTTGACCTTGCCGATCTGGTTGGACGTCGGGTCTGCCGAAGATGATCATGACGTACCCCCTTGATCTTGATCACCCTCCCTTCGACGCTTGTCTTTGTTAGGGAGATCTTGCCCGGAGGCTGCCTCTAAGAGCATTCTTCGGTAGGCAACTCAATCTTTGGCAAGATGGGTTACCGAGAAGCCATGGTTCTGACATGGGATGTTCATGATCTGACTGAACTTGACCCGGTTGCCTTGCTCCTTCTTATGGCCAATGTTTCTGCCATTGTGCTTGTGATCTTTCTTCGTTATTCGGGGGGAGTTGGCCCTATTAGGGGTGATTGTAGTGGCCTGGCAGAGCCTCTAGGCATGTATTGCAGCGACGTTCCTAAGCCTGTCGAAGAATCCAGGCAGGACATAGTTGGGTAGTGGCGGCGGATCCATGTCACTGGTCTAGCATGGATCCTACCAAATCTTGAAAGCAATGTCAAGGAGGTACTCCCAACATAACTTGGAAAAGGCTTGCTCGGCGTAGTGGTTCATATGGTGGGCCAGCTGGAGTGGCCCCACTTCCATCAAGCTTTTGAGCTTAGCGAGGTACAAGCGATCGAGCGACGACTACTCCGTTGCTTGTACGTGTGGCTCGGGACCTTGTAGATTTTCTTTTGTTGGCTAGTGCAAAGTTTAGCATATTCAACATTAGCTTTCACAAGTTGATCAAGAGAAGGTGGATCATCATCACTTTCACTTGAGCTAGAGCTTTCATTACTGTTGGTATTTCTTATGTCTATTGGAAAATTCCACAAGCGCACAGAATATACCGTTGCAGCACTTCACCCGGGTGTATTCCAAGGTATTGTTATTTATTTTATCCCAAGGGAAAGCGGTGGGTAGGAATGATAATAAATGAGAGATCTATATATTTACCACAATTTAGTATCAACTAGTGTAAGGGGGTAATTGAAATATGCTAGGAAGGGTTGATGCAACAAGCCAAGATAAAGATAACTAGTAAGGTATAGTGTTTGTATTTGTTAGTGTGAAGTAGAAAAAAGAAATTCTGCAAGCGCACTGATATACCATTGTAGCATTTCACCGGGAGTATTCCAGGTATCATTATTTATATTTTACCACTAGGAGGAGATGGCATGAAAGAGATTGATAACTTACACTTATGATGAATTAATGAACTAAACACATACTCTAAACAGGAGTAAGTCAAATAGTAATAATGTATGTATATGATAAGCATAACACTCAGAGAGACTCCAATATAGCAATAGCTAGTCTAATTAGAATACAAGTGAGATAAATTCCTAAGTTACTCTTAATTAGAAGTCAAAGCATAACATGTCATTGTATATACTAGCAATAGCAAAAGATTAACTCTATATTTATACAAGGGGACATCTCTATGGAGAACATAGTAAATATACTCCTTCATAGCGATTTAGGTCCTGCTAGTCCTACAAACGGGGGGTGGAATACAGAGGATCTACGAGGTTGTCACCCCACGTAAATCTACCACTCCGGAATGGAGGGTGCATCCACAGGCAAGACAATGTATAAGCACCATGCTTACACATAGTCCAACTACTCAACCAGTTCGAACACTTAATTGAGCGCTCTGTGATCCTATGCATAGATATAGTGATAACTCTAACTATACTAGGCATATACTCAATGTAAACTAAAAACATAATAGCTAAGAACATAATATAAATAAAGAGTAATGTCATCAAGTAGATAAATATGAAGGATACAAGGGCTATACCAAGCCTCCGGTGACTAGATCCGGAATTCGAGCAGCAGCTTGACTCTACTTGATCTAACTAAACTAAACTATGCTATGAATATATGTTTATGTGGAGCTTTTCTCTCTTGAGGTGGTTCTGATTGATCTCTCAACAGATGAGATGAGATGCAATGAGAGATGCCTTCCTGTAGGTGTTCTGGGGGTCCTTTTATAGGGGTGATTGAGTAGGGAGCGAGTAATCGCCACATCATTGATCCGCATCAATTCTTCCGCCCACCATTGGATCAAACCAACCTAAACAAACGGTGGAGATTCATCCTCAAAGTCGGTGGAGCATAATCCGCGAGACTTGCTATGATTGGCTGCCAGGGCAGGGCGGACGCCCTAGGCCCTAGGGCGAGCGCCCTGGGCTAGGCTCTGCTTGCCCTCCGGCTCGGCCCAGTTGCTTCTTTGGTCCAATAGTTTACGGAAAATTATCGCAGGCTTTTATATCTCTATGTAATCATGACATGTGGGCCATTCCTCCGTATTCTCTGATAACCCCCTGCAGAAATAGACAAACACCAAAACTCGTGGAATTCTGTCAAATAAAACCCTAAGTCTATTCTAATAAGGCTTTCGTTATCTAGAGCTCATAGGTGGGAGATAGCGAATACATACTTACAAGACATTTATTGCATAGTCAAACTATGGATCCAGAGGAACGAGTCATAAAGTCAAATCAAGATGTGCATGTGTGGCGAATGAATGGTGTATGGTGATGATGGTGGTAATGATGAAAACAGTGGTGAAAGTCTAATTCATGCCATCTTCCTCCTAGTGGTAAAATATAAATAATGATACCTGGAATACTCCCGGTGAAATGCTACAATGGTATATCAGTGCGCTTGCAGAATTTCTTTTTTCTACTTCACACTAACAAATACAAACACTATACCTTACTAGTTATCTTTATCTTGGCTTGTTGCATCAACCCTTCCTAGCATATTTCAATTACCCCCTTACACTAGTTGATACTAAATTGTGGTAAATATATAGATCTCTCATTTATTATCATTCCTACCCACCGCTTTCCCTTGGGATAAAATAAATAACAATACCTTGGAATACACCCGGGTGAAGTGCTGCAACGGTATATTCTGTGCGCTTGTGGAATTTTCCAATAGACATAAGAAATACCAACAGTAATGAAAGCTCTAGCTCAAGTGAAAGTGATGATGATCCACCTTCTCTTGATCAACTTGTGAAAGCTAATGTTGAATATGCTAAACTTTGCACTAGCCAACAAAAGAAAATCTACAAGGTCCCGAGCCACACGTACAAGCAACGGAGTAGTCGTCGCTCGATCGCTTGTACCTCGCTAAGCTCAAAAGCTTGATGGAAGTGGGGCCACTCCAGCTGGCCCACCATATGAACCACTACGCCGAGCAAGCCTTTTCCAAGTTATGTTGGGAGTACCTCCTTGACATTGCTTTCAAGATTTGGTAGGATCCATGCTAGACCAGTGACATGGATCCGCCGCCACTACCCAACTATGTCCTGCCTGGATTCTTCGACAGGCTTAGGAACGTCGCTGCAATACATGCCTAGAGGCTCTGCCAGGCCACTACAATCACCCCTAATAGGGCCAACTCCCCCCGAATAACGAAGAAAGATCACAAGCACAATGGCAGAAACATTGGCCATAAGAAGGAGCAAGGCAACCGGGTCAAGTTCAGTCAGATCATGAACATCCCATGTCAGAACCATGGCTTCTCGGTAACCCATCTTGCCAAAGATTGAGTTGCCTACCGAAGAATGCTCTTAGAGGCAGCCTCCGGGCAAGATCTCCCTAACAAAGACAAGCGTCGAAGGGAGGGTGATCAAGATCAAGGGGGTACGTCATGATCATCTTCGGCAGACCCGACGTCCAACCAGATCGGCAAGGTCAAAACCTAACACACTGAGAGATTTACGCTGCGGCACCCGCAGCCCCGCCTCGACTATCGTGGTCCAAGAGATCGATCACCTTCGATAAGGCTGACCACCCCGAACACATTGTTGACGCCGATTGATTTCCTTTGGTGGTCAGCGTGGTGATCAAAACCGTGCAGGTCACCAAGATCTTCATGGACGGAGGAAGCGACACCAACACATGTTCAAGAAGACGAAGATCGGCATCGACAAGCTACGCCCTGCGAGGGGTCCAATCTATGGAGTAGTCCTAGGATGGCAGGTGATGCCTCTGGGCATCGTCGATCTCAAAGTCATGTTCGGTGATGCAGAAAACTACCGCCAGGAGATACTCTCTTTTGAGGTCGTCCACTTTGAGGATTCTTACCACGCCGTGATGGGAAGACCATGTTCTGTCAAATTCATGCCCGTGCTAAATTATACCTAGTTGAAGATGAAGATTCCGGGCCCCACAGCGTCATCATGCTGGCTGGAAACTTCTAGAATGCCTACCAGTGTGACAGGCTGGACGTCGAGAATGTTCTACGCAATCTTGATCCTGACGAATGTGAACTCGACTATGAGATCATGCGAAGTCAGGACTCGGGGGGCTTTAAGACAAGCACCCCCACATCAGGAGTTCAAGCTGCAATCGTCTAAGCAGAAGGGTGCACCACCTGTTCAATTCATGCCATCAGGCCCATCAACGCCTTTGGCGTTACCCCTGGCGAGGACTCAAAGAAGGTTCGGCTTGAGGAAGAGGACGAGAGCAAGACCACCAACATAGGAAAGAGCCTGAACTAGGCCTAGAAGGATGCACTCATCAAATTCATCATTGAAAATCAGGACACCTTCACATGGAAACCTTCTGACATGCCGGGTATCCCGAGGGAAATCACCAAACATTCTGTGAGAATAAAAGCCAATGCAAAACCGGTCAAGCAGTGCCTGAGAAGATTCAATGATGAGAAGTGCAGAGCAATAGAAGAGGAAGTGGCCAAGCTCCTTGACACAGGGTTCATCAGGGAGTTTTTGCATCTAGACTAGTTAGCAAATCCTGTCCTTGAAAAGAACAATAAATGGAGAATGCGTGTTGACTGTACGGGCCTTAACAAGGCATGTCCCAAGGATCCTTATCCCTTGCCTCGTATAGATCAAATCATTGATTTCTACTGTAGGTTCTGAGCTGCTTTGCTTCCTCGATGCTTATTCTAGGTATCACTAGATTCGGATGAAGGAGTCTGACCAATTGGCTACTTCGTTCATTACCCCGATCGGAGCATATTGCTACATAACGATGCCGTTTGGGTTAAAGAATGCGGGGGCTACTTACCAGCGTTGCATGAAACGCTGCCTCCATAACCAGATTGGAAAGAACACGAAGGCCTACGTTGACAACATCATTGTCAAATCGGCAAAGGCTGGCGATTTGATCAAAGACCTTTCGGAGACTTTTGATAATCTCCAAAGATTCAAGATCAAACTCAACCCAGAGAAGTGCACTTTCGGCGTTCCATTGGGCAAACTGCTTGGGTACATTGTATCAGTGCAATGGATTGAGACCAACCTGGTCAAGGTGAAGACCATTCTCGATATGGGGCCACTGCAAGAGCTCAGGGATGCCCAAAAGCTAATGGGATGTTTGGCTTCCTTAAGCAGATTCATCTCCCAGTTAGGTGAAAAGGGTCTCCCCCTGTATAAACTCTTACGCAAAACGCTAAACTGGTGGAGGACCCCAGAGGCCTAGAAAGCTTTCAACAACCTCAAAGACTTCCTTACCAAACCTCTGGTTCTAGTAGCACCTCACGAGGAACCATTGCTCCTATATATAGCAGCAACCACTCAGGTTGTCAGTGTTGCTATAGTAGTCGAGAGGAAGGAGGAAGGCCACATAAAAACTGAACAACGCCTAGTATATTTCCTCAGCCAAATACTCGCTGAAAGTAAAATGCATTACCGATACATCTAGAAAATACTCTATAGAGTATATATGGCAAAGAAGAAGCTGGTCCACTACTTTGATTTGCACTTGATTAGCGTGATCACCTCCTTCCCACTAGGAGAGATCATTAATAACCAGGATGCCACGGGGCGAATAGCCAAATGGGCCATGGAACTAATTGCATATGGCATAACATATGCGCCATGTACCACCATAAAATCTTAGGCTTTGGTTGATTTCACATAGAATGGATAGAAGCCCACATCGAACCATCCGCAGTCGACATGGAGCATTGGAACATGTACTTCGATGGATCCCTCATGATGAAAGGAGCGGGAGCAAGAGTCATCTTGGTCTCCCCAAGTGGGAACTGCATGAGGTATGTGCTTCGGTTGTGTTTTGAGGGAGCCACTAACAATGTAGCCGAATACGAGGCCCTGCTTCATGTACTATGAACAGAGGGTGAAGAAGGCTCTTTGCTTCAGGAGACTCAGAGCTTGTAGACAACCAGGTGATGAAAGCCTCGACTTGCCGAGACCACAAGATGGAGGCTTACTGCGCTGAGGTTAGGAAACTCGAGGCAAAGTTTGATGGCATAGATCTACGACATATTCCTCGGAAGGAGAATGAAGAAGCCAACAGCCTTGAAAGGCTAGGCTCTACTCGAGGGAAGCACTCTCAAGCGACGCATTCCTTGACATACTCACTAAGCCCTCTATTTGCCTGGAGGCCGAGTGTGAGGAACCTCTTGAACTAAACCCCTAGGTTAGCCTGCGGGTGGTGGCTGCAAACCCAGACTGGGCAAAGCCACTCATTGGGTTCCTACAGCACGAGATTCTGCCCATCTGTTAGCAGTCCTTAACTCACATTTTTACTACCAAATATCCACTAAAATGAACACCAAACATAGAGATAGGGTTTATGAACTAACAGATTCCATGAGTTCGGTGATTTATCAGGACATGTCGGAATAACACTAGAAATGAGGTTAAGGTATACAAAAAAAACACAACAAAACAAACATCCGACATGAGCCCAAGGGTGAGAAGGCCCACTTACCAGGCAAATCAGGGCCCAACCAGGTGAACAACAAGACCAAACCCAAACCAAACCATATCTAGTTGGCGTCAACACCTGCAGGCACGGCCCAGACATTCCTAGAGGCCTACCAGACGGAGAATGGGTTGGGACGACTCCTCTAGGGAGAGGCCGCACCTAAGGGGTGCCTGCCCCCTATGGACTCGCCTCAGGCCTGTTGGGTATTCTTAACGTCATTACCAAAAATGATAACGGCGCCAAAAATGCCAAACCTATCTCTCATGCCACTTAAGCCAAGTTGTCATCCCCAGCATGACATGAGAGACGCGGTATTGAAATATGCAATTCCTCTTCTACTAAATAAATAAATGGGTATCTGCAAGCGCACAGATAATACCGATGTAGCATTTTAACCAGGAGTATTCCAGGTATCGTTATTTATATTTTTACCACTGGGAAGGGATTTACTAATGATGGTGGTGGAAATGAATGAGGAATGAGTATCATTGCATGTGTAATAGAGGATGTTCATCTATCTCAATCAATACAGGGTAAGTGTCACATAAAATATAGATAAAATATGAATAGTGACAAAAGATAAATAACTGATTAGCATAACTAGCCACATAGATATAGTGATAACTCTAACTATACTAGGCATATACTCAATGTAAACTAAAAACATAATAGCTAAGAACATAATATAAATAAAGAGTAATGTCATCAAGTAGATAAATATGAAGGATACAAGGGCTATACCAAGCCTCCGGTGACTAGATCCGGAATTCGAGCAGCAGCTTGACTCTACTTGATCTAACTAAACTAAACTATGCTATGAATATATGTTTATGTGGAGCTTTTCTCTCTTGAGGTGGTTCTGATTGATCTCTCAACAGATGAGATGAGATGCAATGAGAGATGCCTTCCTGTAGGTGTTCTGGGGGTCCTTTTATAGGGGTGATTGAGTAGGGAGCGAGTAATCGCCACATCATTGATCCGCATCAATTCTTCCGCCCACCATTGGATCAAACCAACCTAAACAAACGGTGGAGATTCATCCTCAAAGTCGGTGGAGCATAATCCGCGAGACTTGCTATGATTGGCTGCCAGGGCAGGGCGGACGCCCTAGGCCCTAGGGCGAGCGCCCTGGGCTAGGCTCTGCTTGCCCTCCGGCTCGGCCCAGTTGCTTCTTTGGTCCAATAGTTTACGGAAAATTATCGCAGGCTTTTATATCTCTATGTAATCATGACATGTGGGCCATTCCTCCGTATTCTCTGATAACCCCCTGCAGAAATAGACAAACACCAAAACTCGTGGAATTCTGTCAAATAAAACCCTAAGTCTATTCTAATAAGGCTTTCGTTATCTAGAGCTCATAGGTGGGAGATAGCGAATACATACTTACAAGACATTTATTGCATAGTCAAACTATGGATCCAGAGGAACGAGTCATAAAGTCAAATCAAGATGTGCATGTGTGGCGAATGAATGGTGTATGGTGATGATGGTGGTAATGATGAAAACAGTGGTGAAAGTCTAATTCATGCCCGTGCTAAATTATACCTAGTTGAAGATGAAGATTCCGGGCCCCACAGCGTCATCATGCTGGCTGGAAACTTCTAGAATGCCTACCAGTGTGACAGGCTGGACGTCGAGAATGTTCTACGCAATCTTGATCCTGACGAATGTGAACTCGACTATGAGATCATGCGAAGTCAGGACTCGGGGGCTTTAAGACAAGCACCCCCACATCAGGAGTTCAAGCTGCAATCGTCTAAGCAGAAGGGTGCACCACCTGTTCAATTCATGCCATCAGGCCCATCAACGCCTTTGGCGTTTACCCCTGGCGAGGACTCAAAGAAGGTTCGGCTTGAGGAAGAGGACGAGAGCAAGACCACCAACATAGGAAAGAGCCTGAACTAGGCCTAGAAGGATGCACTCATCAAATTCATCATTGAAAATCAGGACACCTTCACATGGAAACCTTCTGACATGCCGGGTATCCCGAGGGAAATCACCAAACATTCTGTGAGAATAAAAGCCAATG
>JAHUYU010002144.1:0-19461 GCA_030439765.1 Tripidium arundinaceum | reverse complement strand
CTAATCGGTTTCACGGTTGGAACGAGTTATCTGGCCGTTATGTGAAGGTATGTTCAATCTCAACCAGGGCCAGGCAATTCATGTGAGGATGCAGGATCATGAGTTTTGCGAAACGGTCCAAACTCACTGCCAAATAGAGTAAACGGTGACTCACACGAGTGTTGCTAGCTCGTGGGGGTGTGTGATACGGGCTTTACCCAGCTGGATGAAATCAATTCGAATCGTCGTCTCTCCCGGATTGTGAGAAACTTAAACCTCGCACCGGCATCGTAGTAACTGATGGAACATGATGGTTATGTTGATTATGATAACTGGATATGGTTACTACCGTGATGCTTTTTAATCAAGTGATTGTTATAGGATAGATGCAAACTTAGTTCTAATTAGCTTCACTAAACCTGATGCGAAAATAATGAAAGTAAGGACTTATGTTAGTAAGCACTTTTGCAAAAAGTTTATGCTATCCGGCTAGCTCCACCAAATAAAACTTGCATATCCTTGGAGTCATTTTATTTTCTCCTATCGGGTAAGTCTAGCTGAGTACAATTGAGTACTCAGGGTTTTATCCCACCCTGTTGCAGGTGAAGTTCTCGGCCTGCGAAAGGTGGTGACTAAATGCCGGTGGGCTCGGCCGTTCTGTATATGCTTCTCATCTATGCTTTTGTTGGAGGATGTTACTTGAGCTAGCTTTACAATTTGAACTTATGTTATTGTAAGTGATGAGGACATGACACCCATGGATACGCCCATGAAAGCTAAAGACAAGGTGAGCTCGTTCCTATGTTTGCATAATGATAAAACTAAGAATTTGTTACTACCTAATATCGCTATTTCAAATGTGCTTAGGAACGATGGTGATGATGATAGAGTATGGATATGCCATGAACAAGACCGATCTTGGAGTGCAAGCTCACCAAAGTCCAACATTCGGTTCGTCGGCAGCCTGACAGTGCTTCATTGGGAAGGCCATAACTCATCCATCCGGAGTGCGATTGAGGTCAATGAGCACTTGATGGAAAGCTTGTTTGATAAGCTTTCAAATAGATCTGGTCCCACCTCAATATCACATTGGCAAGGCCTCCAAATAATCAAGACATGCTGTCACTATTTCTGCCGGGAGCTACATCGTCGTCATGGGCTTGTTTTACACCCTTGGGACCCTGGCCCAAGTTGGAGCACGCCCCAAGGAGATGAAGAACACCTCAAAGATGCCCAAGGACATCCTCCTCCTTGGCCACCACCTTAGAAGGCAAGCAAGGACGTCCAAACCAAGTTGGAGGCCCAATCCATGTCAAGTTCGAGTCCATCTCGGGTTCCAGGAGCAGTCTATAGTAAAACGGACGCCCAGGTTGCATACAGACTCCGTTTTCGATAATCCACATATGGATGGAAAGCTAATTTGATAAGGCAACCAATGGAAGTAGTCCCATACCAAAATTATTTCGGAATCAATAGGAATCGTCGAAACAAGTTGACGTCCAGAATCTGTCAGGGCGCTGCGTCGCCGTCTTTTGAGCCGTTTGGGCCTTGTAACGTGTCGAGACTCCTTAGGGACATGAATAGGGGTCCTTGGACGCCCCTTAGGCTATATAATCAGTAGCCGCCGCCATCGTTACACTTTGGGTCTTGCTTAGATTATTCTGTCAAGAATAGTTTCGCCGCTTGTTCGGTTTGTGAGACCCCAACTCGTGAGATTAATCTTTCATCCGCAATTTGGTTGCTTTCTTTCTTGTTCTTGCTTGTGTTCTTCGTTGCGCAGGCAGGGATTAGCCTTCTTGGCGAGGTCAACCGGGTCAGCGACACGATTGATAACCAGAGAAGTTGTGGTGCTAAGATTGCAGGGTTTGGGTCTTTCGATCTGAAGCCGGATCGGTGTGTCATTCTCCGCCACAATGATAGTTATCTCGAACCTGACGGAAGATCGGGAACCACGTCCCCACTAGTAAGCATTTCAAAGCTTTATTGTTTCCTCTACTCAGTTTTGAACTCAGTATGGTAATATTATTTCCGCCTCAAACTCCGTGTATGTGATATGTATTTGCTTAATCGAGTACGATCTTGGTTGTGATGTGGCTTAATCGAGGTCCTTCGTGACACTCGATGAACTACCGGGTTTATATAAATGATAGTATGTGCGTGCCGATGTTTTTAGCGGGGGCAGTCATACTTGATCTTGTATAAATTGGGCAGTTCTGTGACAAGGGTCAACAAGGATATTATCCTCAGCCACAAGGCTCCTGTCGAAGTGCATGGCAGCATCATCGCCAGCACCATCTGAGACAGCGTGGTGCGTGTCCTCTGAGGCCCTCTCACGCGCGTGTGTTGGCACCGTTGTCAGGGGAATCGTCGAAGACGTGACACGTGTGGACTCGCTCAGCACACGCGTCCTTGTCGCTGCCGGAGGAGCCGTTGAAGACGTGCCGCGTGCAGACTCGCTCGACGAGCGCACGCCGTTGGACGCCGTACCGGTCGCCGGTCCCACGTGCTGCATGCCATCAGGTAACACAGGCATGACTGAAGACTGGAGATCTTCTATATTTTCTTCCTGGTGCTCATCATACACTTCAACAACATTATTAGTGACATTAGAAGGGTTACTAGTATATTGATCTACTACATTATGTAGAGATAGACAATCCTTCCTTTGGTTAAGCAATTTAACCCTTTTGGCCAAATGTACTTAAATGCTACACTTGTGTTCAATCTTTTGATCTTATCACCCATGACATAGTTGAACAAAGCCCACAACATCAACTTTATCTTGTTCAATATACCTAAGGTTAGAGAAGAATAAGTAAAGTTTAGGTTCTGTTGGTGTTTTCCCACCAACAGGGCCCATGCACTTGATCTCTGCCTTGTCTTATGAGCAGGACACACTTCAAGCAAAGTGTGGGGGAAGATAGCCGATTCTCCAATTTCTACAAGTGAAGGTCCTAAACCTGTCAAACCAAAAATCAAATTAAAAAAAACTAAGACGGGTTTGGCGAAAGAAGGTGACATCATCATTAGAAGCGCCATCTCAAGAATCCTCATCTTCAAAAGAAACCCGAGGTACTTGATCACTGAACTTCACAAGGAGAAGTCCGGTTTGAAAGACTTACAACACCGAACCCTCACCAGAAAAGTTAGCTTGGGAAAGAAGCACTCCCATGTATCCAGGTAAGTATCCTTATCCTTCTATAATTTATTCGGGTATTATCTACATAAATAATTAATATAAAAAAAGAAAAAAATTGTGAACACATGAAGGTTCACTCTTATTTGAAAAAGTTTAAAAATATATGGGCACATGAAGGCTCAACATTATTAAAGAACCAGCTTGGGGGAGTTGCACCTCCATTATGTTCGTGATTTAAGTAAGTATGTCCTTACTATTATTTTTTATCTCAGTACTATTAAGTCATAAGTTAAAGTGTGCATGTTAGATTAAATAAATAAAATGGAGTTTCTCAGAATAATCTCTTAAATGGAAATGATGAATAGTTGCTCTGTTGTAATTCCTTTCAAGTACCTAACTTTAAGCCTTGAATTCTCCCGAGTTTTGGATAAGATTGTTTTGATAAAAGGATTTACTCTGAACTTGAAACTCGTGGGTAGCATATGCTTGATCTAAGTCTAGGTAATTGACGGATATGATATGAGAAGGTCTGAGCTACTGTTTATCTTGTTCCAAGTGATACTAGAGTTCTGGAGATTTATCTTTTGAAAAACATAAAAATTTACATGATGAGTTCCTGTATGACAAAGCTTGAATTCCCACCAGAGCTATACATGTTGTTTAGGCTAGGAAAACTTCCACATATATGCTGCTAGTTTTGCATTGAGTTTTGTCAAGCTTTGTTGACCCTTATGAGAGGTTTGTCATGCTTTTAAAATCAAGATCAAGCACACTCCACCCAAATATGCCGCTTCTACCTTGGAAGTACGCAACAACATGCCTTCCATCTAGATCCACCCAAAAATGTTCTACCCCTACACTGGGAGTGAACACAAAAACATGTTAGGTTTTCCATCCACCAAATAAATGCTCCAAGTTCGTATTGATATCTCCCAAAAGTTTTGTTGCAGAAAAGAGGCATGGGCTGTGCAAAAGTTATTCATAAAAAAAAGAAAGGAAGAGAATTGAAAGAATGGACAAGTGTCCGAGATATCAAAAAGGTGAGAGAAAACAATGGGTACTCTGATGCCCGCCTGAGAGAAAACATTGGGTACTTTGATGCCTGCCATGAGTGAAAAAAATGAAAATGAGAATAAAGATAGCCCTTGTCTCTTGCAAATATTTCCAAGTTTCAAAAGAGAGATAAGTTTTCAAGGAGCAAAGTAGAATTAGGTTAGCCACCATATATATCCATCATATATCCACACACATGTACACCTTGATTTGATTGTATGACTCAACTCTCTTTGGATCCATTGTTTGACTTTACAATATATGCATTGCAAGTATGCTCTAGCTTTCTCCCTACCTATGAACTCCATATAAGCTTTTTAGTGGTAGGACGAAAAAGGCACAACATTTTATGCCTTGCTGAGGATCCACAAATACCACATATATTGAGAGACTTGAGAGTGTCATACAATGGAATCTCTGAGTTTTATTTTGAAAACTTATTAAAAACTCCGGAATGATGGTTGAACAAAGAACTTGAGAATAATGCTTGACTTGATTGTTCTGTCTTTCAATTGCTCAAGACCTAAGTGAAGGCTAAGAAGCCCCATGGTTGAAGGTAATACGGGAAAGTTTGAAAGTCAGATCAGTTTATTTTAATTCGGAGGAGAATTTTTGATTGAATGCATGTGTACTTTTGAGGCGTGAAAACATTGTAGCAACTCCTGATCCATTGCTGAGTTTGGCTTTGCTCAGGGTCTAGCAAAGGTTAAGTGTCGGGGAACTTGTTGATGGTAGATAATGATCATTTTAAATCATCAAAATCACTTGGATATAGGCATAAAATGATAAACAATATAAGTCTAGGGGTTTAAACTAACAAGTTCCACAAGTTTTGGTGAATCTGTGTTTTCAGCAGGGTTTATCCAGAAAACCGTCAAGGAGGACCTATTCGTCAAATGGAATCAAGGAATTCTGCCGCGTAAGCAACTTGGGAAGATTCTAGAAGACACCAGAGGACTCTCCACCGAAGATGACTGCGAGAGGCTGACAGTGATTGTCTACAGTGATTACTGTGAGCTACAGTGATCTGGTTTGAATTCTGGTGCAGTGCGCGACGTGTGGGCAGGGCGGCAGTGATTTTGCAGAGCGCGGTGGCTAATGTTACAGTAACTGATGCGTATGCTATGCGCGGTGTTTGCTGCTGCTGCGGTCGATCGTCGCCGTGCGCGTGCTGCGCAGGCTAAGCAGAGCAGTGTGCCGTGTGCGCGCTCCGGGGATTTGGAAGAGGACGAATAGTGAGAGCTGGAGTTGGAGAATATTTGGACAAGGGATAAATTAGAGCTCAAATAGAGAATTAGTGCAACAAAATTTAATTTCTCATTTTGCCACATGCAAAAATACATAAATATGATGCTCATGACATGGTTTAATGTTTTGATTATGGCGTAACACCGAGGGTGTTGTGTTATAGTTATACAGAATGAAACACCCCTAGAGCGTCTCTTTCATCAAAAGCCCGATTGCAGCCTTAAGAATTTTTGGGTGCGCCTGTTGGCCCAACCTTCGTCCCTATAATACTCATAAGCTCTAGTTTCGCCGCTTGTTCGGTTTGTGAGACCCCAACTCGTGAGATTAATCTTTCATCCGCAATTTGGTTGCTTTCTTTCTTGTTCTTGCTTGTGTTCTTCGTTGCGCAGGCAGGGATTAGCCTTCTTGGCGAGGTCAACCGGGTCAGCGACACGATTGATAACCAGAGAAGTTGTGGTGCTAAGATTGCAGGGTTTGGGTCTTTCGATCTGAAGCCGGATCGGTGTGTCATTCTCCGCCACAATGATAGTTATCTCGAACCTGACGGAAGATCGGGAACCACGTCCCCACTAGTAAGCATTTCAAAGCTTTATTGTTTCCTCTACTCAGTTTTGAACTCAGTATGGTAATATTATTTCCGCCTCAAACTCCGTGTATGTGATATGTATTTGCTTAATCGAGTACGATCTTGGTTGTGATGTGGCTTAATCGAGGTCCTTCGTGACACTCGATGAACTACCGGGTTTATATAAATGATAGTATGTGCGTGCCGATGTTTTTAGCGGGGGCAGTCATACTTGATCTTGTATAAATTGGGCAGTTCTGTGACAAGGGTCAACAAGGATATTATCCTCAGCCACAAGGCTCCTGTCGAAGTGCATGGCAGCATCATCGCCAGCACCATCTGAGACAGCGTGGTGCGTGTCCTCTGAGGCCCTCTCACGCGCGTGTGTTGGCACCGTTGTCAGGGGAATCGTCGAAGACGTGACACGTGTGGACTCGCTCAGCACACGCGTCCTTGTCGCTGCCGGAGGAGCCGTTGAAGACGTGCCGCGTGCAGACTCGCTCGACGAGCGCACGCCCGTTGGACGCCGTACCGGTCGCCGGTCCCACGTGCTGCATGCCATCAGGTAACACAGGCATGACTGAAGACTGGAGATCTTCTATATTTTCTTCCTGGTGCTCATCATACACTTCAACAACATTATTAGTGACATTAGAAGGGTTACTAGTATATTGATCTACTACACGTTTTCGCCCCATACGAAGGATTCAGCAAAGTTGGATGAAGGAGATGAATATCAGAACGAAGGCGTGCTCCGGTGTTGGTGTGTAACTGGGAGAAGGGAAAGATATTTTCATCAAAAACAACATCACAAGAAATATACACACGTCTAGATGAAATATCAAGGCATTTATATTCTTTATGAGCGGAGCTATATCCAAGAAAAACACACTGCTTAGAGCAAAACTAGAGCTTATGAGTATTATAGGGACGAAGGTTGGGCCAACAGGCGCACCCAAAAATTCTTAAGGCTGCAATCGGGCTTTTGATGAAAGAGACGCTCTAGGGGTGTTTCATTCTGTATAACTATAACACAACACCCTCGGTGTTACGCCATAATCAAAACATTAAACCATGTCATGAGCATCATATTTATGTATTTTTGCATGTGGCAAAATGAGAAATTAAATTTTGTTGCACTAATTCTCTATTTGAGCTCTAATTTATCCCTTGTCCAAATATTCTCCAACTCCAGCTCTCACTATTCGTCCTCTTCCAAATCCCCGGAGCGCGCACACGGCACACTGCTCTGCTTAGCCTGCGCAGCACGCGCACGGCGACGATCGACCGCAGCAGCAGCAAACACCGCGCATAGCATACGCATCAGTTACTGTAACATTAGCCACCGCGCTCTGCAAAATCACTGCCGCCCTGCCCACACGTCGCGCACTGCACCAGAATTCAAACCAGATCACTGTAGCTCACAGTAATCACTGTAGACAATCACTGTCAGCCTCTCGCAGTCATCTTCGGTGGAGAGTCCTCTGGTGTCTTCTAGAATCTTCCCAAGTTGCTTACGCGGCAGAATTCCTTGATTCCATTTGACGAATAGGTCCTCCTTGACGGTTTTCTGGATAAACCCTGCTGAAAACACAGATTCACCAAAACTTGTGGAACTTGTTAGTTTAAACCCCTAGACTTATATTGTTTATCATTTTATGCCTATATCCAAGTGATTTTGATGATTTAAAATGATCATTATCTACCATCAACAAGTTCCCCGACACTTAACCTTTGCTAGACCCTGAGCAAAGCCAAACTCAGCAATGGATCAGGAGTTGCTACAATGTTTTCACGCCTCAAAAGTACACATGCATTCAATCAAAAATTCTCCTCCGAATTAAAATAAACTGATCTGACTTTCAAACTTTCCCGTATTACCTTCAACCATGGGGCTTCTTAGCCTTCACTTAGGTCTTGAGCAATTGAAAGACAGAACAATCAAGTCAAGCATTATTCTCAAGTTCTTTGTTCAACCATCATTCCGGAGTTTTTAATAAGTTTTCAAAATAAAACTCAGAGATTCCATTGTATGGACACTCTCAAGTCTCTCAATATATGTGGTATTTGTGGATCCTCAGCAAGGCATAAAATGTTGTGCCTTTTTCGTCCTACCACTAAAAAGCTTATATGGAGTTCATAGGTAGGGAGAAAGCTAGAGCATACTTGCAATGCATATATTGTAAAGTCAAACAATGGATCCAAAGAGAGTTGAGTCATACAATCAAATCAAGGTGTACATGTGTGTGGATATATGATGGATATATATGGTGGCTAACCTAATTCTACTTTGCTCCTTGAAAACTTATCTCTCTTTTGAAACTTGGAAATATTTGCAAGAGACAAGGGCTATCTTTATTCTCATTTTCATTTTTTTCACTCATGGCAGGCATCAAAGTACCCAATGTTTTCTCTCAGGCGGGCATCAGAGTACCCATTGTTTTCTCTCACCTTTTTGATATCTCGGACACTTGTCCATTCTTTCAATTCTCTTCCTTTCTTTTTTTTATGAATAACTTTTGCACAGCCCATGCCTCTTTTCTGCAACAAAACTTTTGGGAGATATCAATACGAACTTGGAGCATTTATTTGGTGGATGGAAAACCTAACATGTTTTTGTGTTCACTCCCAGTGTAGGGGTAGAACATTTTTGGGTGGATCTAGATGGAAGGCATGTTGTTGCGTACTTCCAAGGTAGAAGCGGCATATTTGGGTGGAGTGTGCTTGATCTTGATTTTAAAAGCATGACAAACCTCTCATAAGGGTCAACAAAGCTTGACAAAACTCAATGCAAAACTAGCAGCATATATGTGGAAGTTTTCCTAGCCTAAACAACATGTATAGCTCTGGTGGGAATTCAAGCTTTGTCATACAGGAACTCATCATGTAAATTTTTATGTTTTTCAAAAGATAAATCTCCAGAACTCTAGTATCACTTGGAACAAGATAAACAGTAGCTCAGACCTTCTCATATCATATCCGTCAATTACCTAGACTTAGATCAAGCATATGCTACCCACGAGTTTCAAGTTCAGAGTAAATCCTTTTATCAAAACAATCTTATCCAAAACTCGGGAGAATTCAAGGCTTAAAGTTAGGTACTTGAAAGGAATTACAACAGAGCAACTATTCATCATTTCCATTTAAGAGATTATTCTGAGAAACTCCATTTTATTTATTTAATCTAACATGCACACTTTAACTTATGACTTAATAGTACTGAGATAAAAAATAATAGTAAGGACATACTTACTTAAATCACGAACATAATGGAGGTGCAACTCCCCCAAGCTGGTTCTTTAATAATGTTGAGCCTTCATGTGCCCATATATTTTTTAAACTTTTTCAAATAAGAGTGAACCTTCATGTGTTCACAATTTTTTTCTTTTTTTATATTAATTATTTATGTAGATAATACCCGAATAAATTATAGAAGGATAAGGATACTTACCTGGATACATGGGAGTGCTTCTTTCCCAAGCTAACTTTTCTGGTGAGGGTTCGGTGTTGTAAGTCTTTCAAACCGGACTTCTCCTTGTGAAGTTCAGTGATCAAGTACCTCGGGTTTCTTTTGAAGATGAGGATTCTTGAGATGGCGCTTCTAATGATGATGTCACCTTCTTTCGCCAAACCCGTCTTAGTTTTTTTTAATTTGATTTTTGGTTTGACAGGTTTAGGACCTTCACTTGTAGAAATTGGAGAATCGGCTATCTTCCCCCACACTTTGCTTGAAGTGTGTCCTGCTCATAAGACAAGGCAGAGATCAAGTGCATGGGCCCTGTTGGTGGGAAAACACCAACAGAACCTAAACTTTACTTATTCTTCTCTAACCTTAGGTATATTGAACAAGATAAAGTTGATGTTGTGGGCTTTGTTCAACTATGTCATGGGTGATAAGATCAAAAGATTGAACACAAGTGTAGCATTTAAGTACATTTGGCCAAAAGGGTTAAATTGCTTAACCAAAGGAAGGATTGTCTATCTCTACATAATGTAGTAGATCAATATACTAGTAACCCTTCTAATGTCACTAATAATGTTGTTGAAGTGTATGATGAGCACCAGGAAGAAAATATAGAAGATCTCCAGTCTTCAGTCATGCCTGTGTTACCTGATGGCATGCAGCACGTGGGACCGGCGACCGGTACGGCGTCCAACGGCGTGCGCTCGTCGAGCGAGTCTGCACGCGGCACGTCTTCAACGGCTCCTCCGGCAGCGACAAGGACGCGTGTGCTGAGCGAGTCCACACGTGTCACGTCTTCGACGATTCCCCTGACAACGGTGCCAACACACGCGCGTGAGAGGGCCTCAGAGGACACGCACCACGCTGTCTCAGATGGTGCTGGCGATGATGCTGCCATGCACTTCGACAGGAGCCTTGTGGCTGAGGATAATATCCTTGTTGACCCTTGTCACAGAACTGCCCAATTTATACAAGATCAAGTATGACTGCCCCCGCTAAAAACATCGGCACGCACATACTATCATTTATATAAACCCGGTAGTTCATCGAGTGTCACGAAGGACCTCGATTAAGCCACATCACAACCAAGATCGTACTCGATTAAGCAAATACATATCACATACACGGAGTTTGAGGCGGAAATAATATTACCATACTGAGTTCAAAACTGAGTAGAGGAAACAATAAAGCTTTGAAATGCTTACTAGTGGGGACGTGGTTCCCGATCTTCCGTCAGGTTCGAGATAACTATCATTGTGGCGGAGAATGACACACCGATCCGGCTTCAGATCGAAAGACCCAAACCCTGCAATCTTAGCACCACAACTTCTCTGGTTATCAATCGTGTCGCTGACCCGGTTGACCTCGCCAAGAAGGCTAATCCCTGCCTGCGCAACGAAGAACACAAGCAAGAACAAGAAAGAAAGCAACCAAATTGCGGATGAAAGATTAATCTCACGAGTTGGGGTCTCACAAACCGAACAAGCGGCGAAACTATTCTTGACAGAATAATCTAAGCAAGACCCAAAGTGTAACGATGGCGGCGGCTACTGATTATATAGCCTAAGGGGCGTCCAAGGACCCCTATTCATGTCCCTAAGGAGTCTCGACACGTTACAAGGCCCAAACGGCTCAAAAGACGGCGACGCAGCGCCCTGACAGATTCTGGACGTCAACTTGTTTCGACGATTCCTATTGATTCCGAAATAATTTTGGTATGGGACTACTTCCATTGGTTGCCTTATCAAATTAGCTTTCCATCCATATGTGGATTATCGAAAACGGAGTCTGTATGCAACCTGGGCGTCCGTTTTACTATAGACTGCTCCTGGAACCCGAGATGGACTCGAACTTGACATGGATTGGGCCTCCAACTTGGTTTGGACGTCCTTGCTTGCCTTCTAAGGTGGTGGCCAAGGAGGAGGATGTCCTTGGGCATCTTTGAGGTGTTCTTCATCTCCTTGGGGCGTGCTCCAACTTGGGCCAGGGTCCCAAGGGTGTAAAACAAGCCCATGACGACGATGTAGCTCCCGGCAGAAATAGTGACAGCATGTCTTGATTATTTGGAGGCCTTGCCAATGTGATATTGAGGTGGGACCAGATCTATTTGAAAGCTTATCAAACAAGCTTTCCATCAAGTGCTCATTGACCTCAATCGCACTCCGGATGGATGAGTTATGGCCTTCCCAATGAAGCACTGTCAGGCTGCCGACGAACCGAATGTTGGACTTTGGTGAGCTTGCACTCCAAGATCGGTCTTGTTCATGGCATATCCATACTCTATCATCATCACCATCGTTCCTAAGCACATTTGAAATAGCGATATTAGGTAGTAACAAATTCTTAGTTTTATCATTATGCAAACATAGGAACGAGCTCACCTTGTCTTTAGCTTTCATGGGCGTATCCATGGGTGTCATGTCCTCATCACTTACAATAACATAAGTTCAAATTGTAAAGCTAGCTCAAGTAACATCCTCCAACAAAAGCATAGATGAGAAGCATATACAGAACGGCCGAGCCCACCGGCATTTAGTCACCACCTTTCGCAGGCCGAGGACTTCACCTGCAACAGGGTGGGATAAAACCCTGAGTACTCAATTGTACTCAGCTAGACTTACCCGATAGGAGAAAATAAAATGACTCCAAGGATATGCAAGTTTTATTTGGTGGAGCTAGCCGGATAGCATAAACTTTTTGCAAAAGTGCTTACTAACATAAGTCCTTACTTTCATTATTTTCGCATCAGGTTTAGTGAAGCTAATTAGAACTAAGTTTGCATCTATCCTATAACAATCACTTGATTAAAAAGCATCACGGTAGTAACCATATCCAGTTATCATAATCAACATAACCATCATGTTCCATCAGTTACTACGATGCCGGTGCGAGGTTTAAGTTTCTCACAATCCGGGAGAGACGACGATTCGAATTGATTTCATCCAGCTGGGTAAAGCCCGTATCACACACCCCCACGAGCTAGCAACACTCGTGTGAGTCACCGTTTACTCTATTTGGCAGTGAGTTTGGACCGTTTCGCAAAACTCATGATCCTGCATCCTCACATGAATTGCCTGAAGCCCGTAGAAAACATGGTCTTGGACCAGTCCTCTTCCTTCAATACTCTCCTCCCAGCAATGCTAACAGTCCAGTATACTCAGCCCAAACGAGCTAATCGGTTTCACGGTTGGAACGAGTTATCTGGCCGTTATGTGAAGGTATGTTCAATCTCAACCAAGGGCCAGGCAATGGTACGGTCCTTAACAGACACAGGCGGGATCAAAGAACACATGCCTAGCCGGCACCATTAACAACCACAGTGATACCGGATCCCGGTCTCCGGTTATTATGATCACATAGTTCTTTTCCACGATAGCAAATATAACCAACCGTGTCAGAGTAGTCACCTATATCCTGCAGGTGAGAGTAATCACCTGACTTCTACCGGTCTAAGCATAGCTAAGCATAGAGCGGCCTATTTCTAGTTAGAGAGAGGGATAAGTTTTTCTGGTCAAGGTAGGATATGCAACAATGGTTCCCAATCAATTTCTATCAACTTAATGCAGAAACTAAAGCCTAACATTATTCGAGTGTGATTAAAACAGAGGTAGGAGGGAAAGTAGAATGCTCTGGAGCTTGCCTGGGTTCGAAGCACAATGTCAGTCAGTTAGCTTCTCAATGCTTTGGCTAGCATCTCCAATCCTTGGGTACTCCGGTTAGTCTTTCCATCTTCGGGATCCGTCCACTAGTATACCATCTTCTGACTCGGCTCCAGCACCGTGTGCTCCACGTCCACGTGTTGTATATCTAACATACCTAAATGAGATGCAGCAATGCAATACATGAATGCATAGAAGAGCAATATATGATGCATCACAAGAAGGTGAGTAAGACAAACACAAGGTCATGATAGATTGGGCACAAGTACTTATATGAATGAAGGTTAACTAAACATCACACATGTTTACCATAGTGAGATTGCAAGTTACAATCCAAATCATTCAATCACAAGTCACTTTTATTAAACTACTACAAGGCATTCATCTATCAAGAATTAGTTAGCATGGCACTACCAGATGTATAGAGGCTGTTGTGCTCACACTAAACCTAGTCATTAAGTTAACCAAGGTTCATAAAGGTGATACGCAACACAAGGTAAGCCACAATACATGATCACCCAAAAAGAGAGCATGCATGGACATCATATGAGCAAGAGAACGAGATAGGTTGAATTTCCCTTACACTAGTTCAACATAGGAAAATAAACTCAAGTGGTTGCACCCTATTATCTTAGTTTAGAATACTCACATGCCTACAACTTACATACCAAGCATGATAAAAGTTCTAGCAAGTCGGGTACAAACATTATTTCTAATGACATGCATACAAGACCATCTTATTAGCTTAATTGATTGATCATCATTAAACAACAAGGTGACCAGCTATTTTAGGTAGATTAAAACAATCGTAACGAAGGCATGAGTTAATACTAACAAACGCATTACTTATATCATAGTTAAAGAAATCAAACTTAGCAAAGTAATTTTTCTGGACTGCAACACAGCAGCTACTTCTTTTAATAATAACTGGAGTTATTAGCATCCAACAAAGGTCTTCCTAGACTTTCTAGAAAGCTTATGAAATTGTCTACAACTTTCTTATTATCATCTTGAGATGATTCAATAGTTATCAAGGTCAAACAACACTAGGTATCATTTCTATACAAACATGGACAAAATCTGACAGGGAATTTCTAAAATTAAAAACTCCCAAAATGGTTGGCGTAAAATCATGAAATTTTAGGACAACAAATATCATCAAGTTACCTACAACTTTTTGTAAAGATCATAAACACAGAAAAGATAATTTTTACTATGAAACTGATTCCTCAATAGAAACCGCACATAAAACAAGCATTAACCTAGGTCAATCAAGAACTTAGTCATACATGCTGCAATAAAGCTGAAAATTTTACCATAGCTCAATCATGGCATAAGTAGCCTACCATAAAAATTGAACATCAAAAGGATCAACATGAATGCAGATATGAATTTAACCATAAAAAGCCCTAAAAAGCATAGGCAAAAATTTAGAGCAAGATTTTTCTACTAACACATGCAAAATTATATATCCACTGCATAGATCCAGTCATGAGGATTGCATAACATCTTCATTTTCCATTTTATGATTTTTCTATGAATTACTATGTATTTTCAAAGTTTCAGCCAGATTAAACATAAAAGAGAAAGGAAAAAAGCAAAACTGCACTGTAGCACACTGTTCCTTTGAGTCACGAGCTTTGCACTTAGCTCCCTGGACTTGCTTCTATTCTTGCGCGTGGTCCCTGGTCGCGAATTGGAGTAGAGCAGCGCCGGGGACGTGCTGATTCCAGCGGTTTGGTGGCTGGAGACGGCGGGGGCGGGGCCGTGCGGGCTAGAGGGGTCCACGCCGCACTCGCAGGTGCGCGGTGCCTCGCTATAGGCCGCCTGTGGCGGCTCGGCCACGAAGCAGGCGGCAGGGGCAGCGGCGGCCTCACTGGAGGCGGCGCTGCGGCGGCCTTGCGGCCTGGCTGAGCAGCGCGAAAGGCGAGTCGCGCCACGGGGAGGACGGAGGCGGGGTCTATGGGGCTGGTGGATGGACGGAGGGACTTTGCCGCAGCGAAAAAGGTAACGGTGGCCATGGCAGACCGCGGTGGCGGCAAACCGGCGCGCGGCCGATTCCGATGATGAAAGACGAACGCGACCGAGCTCAAACGGCGCACAAGGACGAGGCGGAGCTAGCAGCAGGAGGATCGAGCGGAGGCGGCTTGCCGGCGGCGAATTTCGCCGGCGAGCAAAGCTGCGCAGCGGCAGGGCAGAGGAGGAAAAAGGAAGACAGCGGCCGATGCTCTGCGTTTTAAAGCGGTGCGAGCAAAACGTCTGGGCGCGCCAGCTCCAGCTCGAGGCGGCCACGCAGACAGCTACGCGTCCACATGCGAGGAAGCGCCGCGAAGACGTTGGACGGCGGTGAGCAAGCGGGTTAACAACTAGCCGGTGGTCACTGTTCATGTGTGACGGAGCTTCTTCCTCCCTCTCTTTCTCTTGATTCCATTTAGAAACTCGGTGATCGACCTTTACAAAAGTTACTCTATGATCATAGCTCTACAACTTTGCTTTAGGAATCATGGCTAGATCGTGCTCAGATTAGGAGATACAAGGCTTCAAACATGAGTACACGAAACAGGAACAACAAGCTTTTCAACAATTCAGTTAAGTCACTAGAAAACAGAGACTTTTGATGTTTTGGAAATTAGTTTTGAAGGTCCAAACGTGATTCAAACTTGATGAGACTTATTTCATTGTCATCTCCACAGGTAGCACTCCAACTTGTAGCAAGGAATCCAAAAGAGCCGCCATATGGATTTGCAAGATAAAAATTCACAAAGATGCCAACCCAAAGCTGCTCATCAAGGACTTAGAAGATTTTTGGAAGGTTGAAACAGCACTGCACTCAAACTTGGGGCTACTATTTGAAGCACTTAGAAGCTGAAATAGAGGATGATGCAAAAACAAAGTTTCAAGAACATGATCTACTCTACAACTTTTAGTTAGACAAAACTTTCATAATCTGAATAAAAAGTAAAGTTACAAGTTGAGCAAGAAGGGATTATGAGAAAGGCTTAAACTAGGGTTTTCGATATTTTTAAGCACTTTCTTCACATTTTTCAAATATAAACCCTAACTAACTTTTGTTCAAGAGTTAAATTAGAGTTGTTTGAACATGAATGCAAGGTCTAGTTGACAACACATGTTTCTACTCAATTAACAAAAGTGTTTTTAAGCAAAGTTGGAACTATCATTTCATATAACTTTTTGATCCAAAACAACATGCAACTTTTCATATGACCAAGATATGTTCATGATTAGGTGATGCACATGAAAAGACATGATTAAAACTACTCATGCACCTTTTGAAAAGATTTACATTTAAATAAAAGAGTTTTGTCTAACTAAAAGTTGTAGAGTAGATCATGTTCTTGAAACTTTGTTTTTGCATCATCCTCTATTTCAGCTTCTAAGTGCTTCAAATAGTAGCCCCAAGTTTGAGTGCAGTGCTGTTTCAACCTTCCAAAAATCTTCTAAGTCCTTGATGAGCAGCTTTGGGTGGCATCTTTGTGAATTTTTATCTTGCAAATCCATATGGCGGCTCTTTTGGATTCCTTGCTACAAGTTGGAGTGCTACCTGTGGAGATGACAATGAAATAAGTCTCATCAAGTTTGAATCACGTTTGGACCTTCAAAACTAATTTCCAAAACATCAAAAGTCTCTGTTTTCTAGTGACTTAACTGAATTGTTGAAAAGCTTGTTGTTCCTGTTTCGTGTACTCATGTTTGAAGCCTTGTATCTCCTAATCTGAGCACGATCTAGCCATGATTCCTAAAGCAAAGTTGTAGAGCTATGATCATAGAGTAACTTTTGTAAAGGTCGATCACCGAGTTTCTAAATGGAATCAAGAGAAAGAGAGGGAGGAAGAAGCTCCGTCACACATGAACAGTGACCACCGGCTAGTTGTTAACCCGCTTGCTCACCGCCGTCCAACGTCTTCGCGGCGCTTCCTCGCATGTGGACGCGTAGCTGTCTGCGTGGCCGCCTCGAGCTGGAGCTGGCGCGCCCAGACGTTTTGCTCGCACCGCTTTAAAACGCAGAGCATCGGCCGCTGTCTTCCTTTTTCCTCCTCTGCCCTGCCGCTGCGCAGCTTTGCTCGCCGGCGAAATTCGCCGCCGGCAAGCCGCCTCCGCTCGATCCTCCTGCTGCTAGCTCCGCCTCGTCCTTGTGCGCCGTTTGAGCTCGGTCGCGTCGTCTTTCATCATCGGAATCGGCCGCGCGCCGGTTTGCCGCCACCGCGGTCTGCCATGGCCACCGTTACCTTTTTCGCTGCGGCAAAGTCCCTCCGTCCATCCACCAGCCCCATAGACCCCGCCTCCGTCCTCCCCGTGGCGCGACTCGCCTTTCGCGCTGCTCAGCCAGGCCGCAAGGCCGCCGCAGCGCCGCCTCCAGTGAGGCCGCCGCTGCCCCTGCCGCCTGCTTCGTGGCCGAGCCGCCACAGGCGGCCTATAGCGAGGCACCGCGCACCTGCGAGTGCGGCGTGGACCCCTCTAGCCCGCACGGCCCCGCCCCCGCCGTCTCCAGCCACCAAACCGCTGGAATCAGCACGTCCCCGGCGCTGCTCTACTCCAATTCGCGACCAGGGACCACGCGCAAGAATAGAAGCAAGTCCAGGGAGCTAAGTGCAAAGCTCGTGACTCAAAGGAACAGTGTGCTACAGTGCAGTTTTGCTTTTTTCCTTTCTCTTTTATGTTTAATCTGGCTGAAACTTTGAAAATACATAGTAATTCATAGAAAAATCATAAAATGGAAAATGAAGATGTTATGCAATCCTCATGACTGGATCTATGCAGTGGATATATAATTTTGCATGTGTTAGTAGAAAAATCTTGCTCTAAATTTTTGCCTATGCTTTTTAGGGCTTTTTATGGTTAAATTCATATCTGCATTCATGTTGATCCTTTTGATGTTCAATTTTTATGGTAGGCTACTTATGCCATGATTGAGCTATGGTAAAATTTTCAGCTTTATTGCAGCATGTATGACTAAGTTCTTGATTGACCTAGGTTAATGCTTGTTTTATGTGCGGTTTCTATTGAGGAATCAGTTTCATAGTAAAAATTATCTTTTCTGTGTTTATGATCTTTACAAAAAGTTGTAGGTAACTTGATGATATTTGTTGTCCTAAAATTTCATGATTTTACGCCAACCATTTTGGGAGTTTTTAATTTTAGAAATTCCCTGTCAGATTTTGTCCATGTTTGTATAGAAATGATACCTAGTGTTGTTTGACCTTGATAACTATTGAATCATCTCAAGATGATAATAAGAAAGTTGTAGACAATTTCATAAGCTTTCTAGAAAGTCTAGGAAGACCTTTGTTGGATGCTAATAACTCCAGTTATTATTAAAAGAAGTAGCTGCTGTGTTGCAGTCCAGAAAAATTACTTTGCTAAGTTTGATTTCTTTAACTATGATATAAGTAATGCGTTTGTTAGTATTAACTCATGCCTTCGTTACGATTGTTTTAATCTACCTAAAATAGCTGGTCACCTTGTTGTTTAATGATGATCAATCAATTAAGCTAATAAGATGGTCTTGTATGCATGTCATTAGAAATAATGTTTGTACCCGACTTGCTAGAACTTTTATCATGCTTGGTATGTAAGTTGTAGGCATGTGAGTATTCTAAACTAAGATAATAGGGTGCAACCACTTGAGTTTATTTTCCTATGTTGAACTAGTGTAAGGGAAATTCAACCTATCTCGTTCTCTTGCTCATATGATGTCCATGCATGCTCTCTTTTTGGGTGATCATGTATTGTGGCTTACCTTGTGTTGCGTATCACCTTTATGAACCTTGGTTAACTTAATGACTAGGTTTAGTGTGAGCACAACAGCCTCTATACATCTGGTAGTGCCATGCTAACTAATTCTTGATAGATGAATGCCTTGTAGTAGTTTAATAAAAGTGACTTGTGATTGAATGATTTGGATTGTAACTTGCAATCTCACTATGGTAAACATGTGTGATGTTTAGTTAACCTTCATTCATATAAGTACTTGTGCCCAATCTATCATGACCTTGTGTTTGTCTTACTCACCTTCTTGTGATGCATCATATATTGCTCTTCTATGCATTCATGTATTGCATTGCTGCATCTCATTTAGGTATGTTAGATATACAACACGTGGACGTGGAGCACACGGTGCTGGAGCCGAGTCAGAAGATGGTATACTAGTGGACGGATCCCGAAGATGGAAAGACTAACCGGAGTACCCAAGGATTGGAGATGCTAGCCAAAGCATTGAGAAGCTAACTGACTGACATTGTGCTTCGAACCCAGGCAAGCTCCAGAGCATTCTACTTTCCCTCCTACCTCTGTTTTAATCACACTCGAATAATGTTAGGCTTTAGTTTCTGCATAT
>JAHUYU010002068.1:0-21116 GCA_030439765.1 Tripidium arundinaceum | reverse complement strand
GCCGAGGGCCTCCATCTCTTCAGTTCATGCAGACTCTTGGTGCCGCAGGGGTGTAACTCCGCCACCTAGGCTTGTTCCAGCTGCCTATAATATTCACCTCTAGTTTACAATAATGCTAGAGTATGCAATAATCTATGAACGACGAATAAAACAGGAATAACCTGGAGTGCCTCCATCCGGTGGTGTGACGTGTCCTGACGAGGTCGTATGGCCGGGCTCGCGCTCGTGCTGCTTGCTCGAATCTGGGAGAGACTGGGAGTAGCGACCGGGTCGATTGCGCCGTCACCAATCCAGTACCGCCCATGCTTCTTGCCTCCTCCCACCCTCATGACGACTTCGCCATCAAGGTCCTGGGTGCTCGGATCATACTCTGGCCCGTGGACCTCCCTTGCCATCTCAGTGTAATCACTGAGGCGGCTGTGGACGGACGCGTTGCTGTACGCCTCAGACCCATCCTCCGGGTTGTAGTCGACGTTGGACGTCGCCTTGCCCTTGTGGGCCATAGCAAATGCCTTGAAGATGGAGCAAGGCTGGCCACCATGTGACGCCAACTGCGACAAAAACAGCAAGATGATTACAAATCATGCATAGTTGAGCGTTATAATAAATAAATGAATTCGCGTACCCATGTTTGTGCGTATCCGCTGAGGCTCCGGCTGCCTTGATGGTGTGGTACACCTGGCATCATCAAACGCCGGTCACGGCAAGCGTTGTGCGTCTCTTGCCACTCGCTAGAGCACCACCTGTCCATCATCCGTTCCCAGCACTCGGGATGCAGGCGAGGATGGAGGCCGATCGGCAGAGGATGGAGGAGATGGAGGCCCATCGGCAGGCCCAGCAGGAGAAGATGGCGGAGATTCTTCAGTTCATGCAGACTCTTGGTGCCGCAGCGGGTGTAACTCCGCCACCTAGGCTTTTCGCTCCACCTCCACCTCCACCTCATCAGTTTTCTACTCCTGTGAGTATGCATGTTTTAGTTTATATGTTCATGCTTAGCGTCAAACCACAACCCTACTTGAAACCTAGTCATGTATGGTATATGTTCATCTTGTCTCACACATGCAATTTCTTCTCTTTTGTGCAGAATCAATCGGCGGCATCCAATGATCCTCGTACTTCACCAAATCTTTCACCGAATCAGTCTGGATGGCCAGGTTGGTGATGCTACTTGCGGGACGTGATGTTTATATTATACTATGGTGTTGGTGACGGTACTTGTGAACTTATTTGTCAGACATGTGAACTTAATTGGCTAGTACTTGGATTATTTGTGATATATTGTGAGACATGTTGACTTTGTGATATATTTGTGATGGTTGTGATATATATGTGATGTTGATTATATATATATGTGATGTTGGTGATGTATATGATATATATATCTTCTGTTTGTTTGGATGAAATGTAAAAAATAAATGAAAAAGATAATTTCTGGCCGCTTTGCCGAGTGCCATGACCATAGCACTCGGCAAAGACAGCCATTTTGCCGAGTGCCTGGGACATAGCACTCGGCAAAGAATTTTCAAAAAAAAAGAAATCAAATTCTTTGTCGAGTGTCAAATATTCAGACGCTCGGCAAATAAAATCAAAAAAAATTAAACATTTTGCCGAGTGCCTCGTCAGTTGACACTCGGCAAATATTGTTTTTAATAAAAAAATTAAAGGTTTGCCGAGTGCCGACACTCGGCAAAGAGTTTTTTTTAAAAAAATTTAATGTTTGCCGAGTGCCTGGTCAGTTGACACTCGGCAAATATTGTTTTTAATAAAAAAAATTTTAAAGGTTTGCCGAGTGCCTCAGGCACTCGGCAAAGCCAATTTTGCACTCGGCAAAGAATTTGCCGAGTGTCGCACTCGGCAAACCGCGCTCGGTAAATTTTTTGTCGGCAAAGGTCTCTTTGCCGAGTGCCTTTTATCGGGCACTCGGCAAAGTGCCACGCCGACACTCGGCAAAAAAAGCCAACCGACGGCGTAGTGAAACGGCGACGGAGAGTTTGCCGAGTGCCTGACGACAGGGCACTCGGCAAAGATTAAAATATTTTTTTTAAAAAACTCTTTACCGAGTGTAGGCGCTCGGCAAACCTTTAAAATTTTTTTTATTAAAAACAATATTTGCCGAGTGTCAACTGACCAGGCACTCGGCAAACATTAAATTTTTTTAAAAAAAAACTCTTTGCCGAGTGTCGGCACTCGGCAAACCTTTAATTTTTTTTATTAAAAACAATATTTGCCGAGTGTCAACTGACGAGGCACTCGGCAAAATGTTTAATTTTTTTTGATTTTATTTGCCGAGCGTCTGAATATTTGACACTCGACAAAGAATTTGATTTCTTTTTTTTTGAAAATTCTTTGCCGAGTGCTATGTCCCAGGCACTCGGCAAAATGGCTGTCTTTGCCGAGTGCTATGGTCATGGCACTCGGCAAAGCGGCCAGAAATTATCTTTTTCATTTATTTTTTACATTTCATCCAAACAAACAGAAGATATATATATCATATACATCATCAACATCACATACATCACCAACATCACATATATATATAATCAACATCACATATATATCACAACCATCACAAATATATCACAAAGTCAACATGTCTCACAATATATCACAAATAATCCAAGTACTAGCCAATTAAGTTCACATGTCTGACAAATAAGTTCACAAGTAACCGTCACCAACACCATAGTATAATATAAACATCACGTCCCGCAAGTAGCATCACCAACCTGGCCATCCAGACTGATTCGGTGAAAGATTTGGTGAAGTACGAGGATCATTGGATGCCGCCGATTGATTCTGCACAAAAGAGAAGAAATTGCATGTGTGAGACAAGATGAACATATACCATACATGACTAGGTTTCAAGTAGGGTTGTGGTTTGACGCTAAGCATGAACATATAAACTAAAACATGCATACTCACAGGAGTAGAAAACTGATGAGGTGGAGGTGGAGGTGGAGCGAAAAGCCTAGGTGGCGGAGTTACACCCGCTGCGGCACCAAGAGTCTGCATGAACTGAAGAATCTCCGCCATCTTCTCCTGCTGGGCCTGCCGATGGGCCTCCATCTCCTCCATCCTCTGCCGATCGGCCTCCATCCTCGCCTGCATCACCTCCCGCATCATCCTCTCTTGTTCCAGCTGGGCCTATAATATTTCACCCCAATGTTACAATAATGCAAAAAAAGGTATGCAATAATCTATGAACGACGAATAAAACAGGAATAACCTGGAGTGCCTCCATCCGGTGGTGTGACGTGTCCTGACGAGGTCGTATGGCCGGGCTCGCGCTCGTGCTGCTTGCTCGAATCTGGGAGAGACTGGGAGTAGCGACCGGGTCGATTGCGCCGTCACCAATCCAGTACCGCCCATGCTTCTTGCCTCCTCCCACCCTCATGACGACTTCGCCATCAAGGTCCTGGGTGCTCGGATCATACTCTGGCCCGTGGACCTCCCTTGCCATCTCAGTGTAATCACTGAGGCGGCTGTGGACGGACGCGTTGCTGTACGCCTCAGACCCATCCTCCGGGTTGTAGTCGACGTTGGACGTCGCCTTGCCCTTGTGGGCCATAGCAAATGCCTTGAAGATGGAGCAAGGCTGGCCACCATGTGACGCCAACTGCGACAAAAACAGCAAGATGATTACAATCATGCATAGTTGAGCGTTATAATAAATAAATGAATTCGCGTACCCATGTTTGTGCGTATCCGCTGAGGCTCCGGCTGCCTTGATGGTGTGGTACACCTGGCATCATCAAACGCCGGTCACGGCAAGCGTTGTGCGTCTCTTGCCACTCGCTAGAGCACCACCTGTCCATCATCCGTTCCCAGCACTCGGGATGCAGGCGAGGATGGAGGCCGATCGGCAGAGGATGGAGGAGATGGAGGCCCATCGGCAGGCCCAGCAGGAGAAGATGGCGGAGATTCTTCAGTTCATGCAGACTCTTGGTGCCGCAGCGGGTGTAACTCCGCCACCTAGGCTTTTCGCTCCACCTCCACCTCCACCTCATCAGTTTTCTACTCCTGTGAGTATGCATGTTTTAGTTTATATGTTCATGCTTAGCGTCAAACCACAACCCTACTTGAAACCTAGTCATGTATGGTATATGTTCATCTTGTCTCACACATGCAATTTCTTCTCTTTTGTGCAGAATCAATCGGCGGCATCCAATGATCCTCGTACTTCACCAAATCTTTCACCGAATCAGTCTGGATGGCCAGGTTGGTGATGCTACTTGCGGGACGTGATGTTTATATTATACTATGGTGTTGGTGACGGTACTTGTGAACTTATTTGTCAGACATGTGAACTTAATTGGCTAGTACTTGGATTATTTGTGATATATTGTGAGACATGTTGACTTTGTGATATATTTGTGATGGTTGTGATATATATGTGATGTTGATTATATATATATGTGATGTTGGTGATGTAGGCGAGGATGGAGGCCGATCGGCAGAGGATGGAGGAGATGGAGGCCCATCGGCAGGCCCAGCAGGAGAAGATGGCGGAGATTCTTCAGTTCATGCAGACTCTTGGTGCCGCAGCGGGTGTAACTCCGCCACCTAGGCTTTTCGCTCCACCTCCACCTCCACCTCATCAGTTTTCTACTCCTGTGAGTATGCATGTTTTAGTTTATATGTTCATGCTTAGCGTCAAACCACAACCCTACTTGAAACCTAGTCATGTATGGTATATGTTCATCTTGTCTCACACATGCAATTTCTTCTCTTTTGTGCAGAATCAATCGGCGGCATCCAATGATCCTCGTACTTCACCAAATCTTTCACCGAATCAGTCTGGATGGCCAGGTTGGTGATGCTACTTGCGGGACGTGATGTTTATATTATACTATGGTGTTGGTGACGGTACTTGTGAACTTATTTGTCAGACATGTGAACTTAATTGGCTAGTACTTGGATTATTTGTGATATATTGTGAGACATGTTGACTTTGTGATATATTTGTGATGGTTGTGATATATATGTGATGTTGATTATATATATATGTGATGTTGGTGATGTATGTGATGTTGATGATGTATATGATATATATATCTTCTGTTTGTTTGGATGAAATGTAAAAAATAAATGAAAAAGATAATTTCTGGCCGCTTTGCGAGTGCCATGACCATAGCACTCGGCAAAGACAGCCATTTTGCCGAGTGCCTGGGACATAGCACTCGGCAAAGAATTTTCAAAAAAAAAGAAATCAAATTCTTTGTCGAGTGTCAAATATTCAGACGCTCGGCAAATAAAATCAAAAAAAATTAAACATTTTGCCGAGTGCCTCGTCAGTTGACACTCGGCAAATATTGTTTTTAATAAAAAAAATTAAAGGTTTGCCGAGTGCCGACACTCGGCAAAGAGTTTTTTTTAAAAAAATTTAATGTTTGCCGAGTGCCTGGTCAGTTGACACTCGGCAAATATTGTTTTTAATAAAAAAAATTTTAAAGGTTTGCCGAGCGCCTACACTCGGTAAAGAGTTTTTTAAAAAAAATATTTTAATCTTTGCCGAGTGCCCTGTCGTCAGGCACTCGGCAAACTCTCCGTCGCCGTTTCACTACGCCGTCGGTTGGCTTTTTTTGCCGAGTGTCGGCGTGGCACTTTGCCGAGTGCCCGATAAAAGGCACTCGGCAAAGAGACCTTTGCCGACAAAAAATTTACCGAGCGCGGTTTGCCGAGTGCGACACTCGGCAAATTCTTTGCCGAGTGCAAAATTGGCTTTGCCGAGTGCCTGAGGCACTCGGCAAACCTTTAAAATTTTTTTTATTAAAAACAATATTTGCCGAGTGTCAACTGACCAGGCACTCGGCAAACATTAAATTTTTTTAAAAAAAACTCTTTGCCGAGTGTCGGCACTCGGCAAACCTTTAATTTTTTTTATTAAAAACAATATTTGCCGAGTGTCAACTGACGAGGCACTCGGCAAAATGTTTAATTTTTTTTGATTTTATTTGCCGAGCGTCTGAATATTTGACACTCGACAAAGAATTTGATTTCTTTTTTTTTGAAAATTCTTTGCCGAGTGCTATGTCCCAGGCACTCGGCAAAATGGCTGTCTTTGCCGAGTGCTATGGTCATGGCACTCGGCAAAGCGGCCAGAAATTATCTTTTTCATTTATTTTTTACATTTCATCCAAACAAACAGAAGATATATATATCATATACATCACCAACATCACATATATATATAATCAACATCACATATATATCACAACCATCACAAATATATCACAAAGTCAACATGTCTCACAATATATCACAAATAATCCAAGTACTAGCCAATTAAGTTCACATGTCTGACAAATAAGTTCACAAGTACCGTCACCAACACCATAGTATAATATAAACATCACGTCCCGCAAGTAGCATCACCAACCTGGCCATCCAGACTGATTCGGTGAAAGATTTGGTGAAGTACGAGGATCATTGGATGCCGCCGATTGATTCTGCACAAAAGAGAAGAAATTGCATGTGTGAGACAAGATGAACATATACCATACATGACTAGGTTTCAAGTAGGGTTGTGGTTTGACGCTAAGCATGAACATATAAACTAAAACATGCATACTCACAGGAGTAGAAAACTGATGAGGTGGAGGTGGAGGTGGAGCGAAAAGCCTAGGTGGCGGAGTTACACCCGCTGCGGCACCAAGAGTCTGCATGAACTGAAGAATCTCCGCCATCTTCTCCTGCTGGGCCTGCCGATGGGCCTCCATCTCCTCCATCCTCTGCCGATCGGCCTCCATCCTCGCCTGCATCCCGAGTGCTGGGAACGGATGATGGACAGGTGGTGCTCTAGCGAGTGGCAAGAGACGCACAACGCTTGCCGTGACCGGCGTTTGATGATGCCAGGTGTACCACACCATCAAGGCAGCCGGAGCCTCAGCGGATACGCACAAACATGGGTACGCGAATTCATTTATTTATTATAACGCTCAACTATGCATGATTTGTAATCATCTTGCTGTTTTTATGTCGCAGTTGGCGTCACATGGTGGCCAGCCTTGCTCCATCTTCAAGGCATTTGCTATGGCCCACAAGGGCAAGGCGACGTCCAACGTCGACTACAACCCGGAGGATGGGTCTGAGGCGTACAGCAACGCGTCCGTCCACAGCCGCCTCAGTGATTACACTGAGATGGCAAGGGAGGTCCACGGGCCAGAGTATGATCCGAGCACCCAGGACCTTGATGGCGAAGTCGTCATGAGGGTGGGAGGAGGCAAGAAGCATGGGCGGTACTGGATTGGTGACGGCGCAATCGACCCGGTCGCTACTCCCAGTCTCTCCCAGATTCGAGCAAGCAGCACGAGCGCGAGCCCGGCCATACGACCTCGTCAGGACACGTCACACCACCGGATGGAGGCACTCCAGGTTATTCCTGTTTTATTCGTCGTTCATAGATTATTGCATACCTTTTTTTGCATTATTGTAACATTGGGGTGAAATATTATAGGCCCAGCTGGAACAAGAGAGGATGATGCGGGAGGTGATGCAGGCGAGGATGGAGAGACTGGGAGTAGCGACCGGGTCGATTGCGCCGTCACCAATCCAGTACCGCCCATGCTTCTTGCCTCCTCCCACCCTCATGACGACTTCGCCATCAAGGTCCTGGGTGCTCGGATCATACTCTGGCCCGTGGACCTCCCTTGCCATCTCAGTGTAATCACTGAGGCGGCTGTGGACGGACGCGTTGCTGTACGCCTCAGACCCATCCTCCGGGTTGTAGTCGACGTTGGACGTCGCCTTGCCCTTGTGGGCCATAGCAAATGCCTTGAAGATGGAGCAAGGCTGGCCACCATGTGACGCCAACTGCGACAAAAACAGCAAGATGATTACAAATCATGCATAGTTGAGCGTTATAATAAATAAATGAATTCGCGTACCCATGTTTGTGCGTATCCGCTGAGGCTCCGGCTGCCTTGATGGTGTGGTACACCTGGCATCATCAAACGCCGGTCACGGCAAGCGTTGTGCGTCTCTTGCCACTCGCTAGAGCACCACCTGTCCATCATCCGTTCCCAGCACTCGGGATGCAGGCGAGGATGGAGGCCGATCGGCAGAGGATGGAGGAGATGGAGGCCCATCGGCAGGCCCAGCAGGAGAAGATGGCGGAGATTCTTCAGTTCATGCAGACTCTTGGTGCCGCAGCGGGTGTAACTCCGCCACCTAGGCTTTTCGCTCCACCTCCACCTCCACCTCATCAGTTTTCTACTCCTGTGAGTATGCATGTTTTAGTTTATATGTTCATGCTTAGCGTCAAACCACAACCCTACTTGAAACCTAGTCATGTATGGTATATGTTCATCTTGTCTCACACATGCAATTTCTTCTCTTTTGTGCAGAATCAATCGGCGGCATCCAATGATCCTCGTACTTCACCAAATCTTTCACCGAATCAGTCTGGATGGCCAGGTTGGTGATGCTACTTGCGGGACGTGATGTTTATATTATACTATGGTGTTGGTGACGGTACTTGTGAACTTATTTGTCAGACATGTGAACTTAATTGGCTAGTACTTGGATTATTTGTGATATATTGTGAGACATGTTGACTTTGTGATATATTTGTGATGGTTGTGATATATATGTGATGTTGATTATATATATATGTGATGTTGGTGATGTATATGATATATATATCTTCTGTTTGTTTGGATGAAATGTAAAAAATAAATGAAAAAGATAATTTCTGGCCGCTTTGCCGAGTGCCATGACCATAGCACTCGGCAAAGACAGCCATTTTGCCGAGTGCCTGGGACATAGCACTCGGCAAAGAATTTTCAAAAAAAAAGAAATCAAATTCTTTGTCGAGTGTCAAATATTCAGACGCTCGGCAAATAAAATCAAAAAAAATTAAACATTTTGCCGAGTGCCTCGTCAGTTGACACTCGGCAAATATTGTTTTTAATAAAAAAAATTAAAGGTTTGCCGAGTGCCGACACTCGGCAAAGAGTTTTTTTTAAAAAAATTTAATGTTTGCCGAGTGCCTGGTCAGTTGACACTCGGCAAAATGTTTAATTTTTTTTGATTTTATTTGCCGAGCGTCTGAATATTTGACACTCGACAAAGAATTTGATTTCTTTTTTTTTGAAAATTCTTTGCCGAGTGCTATGTCCCAGGCACTCGGCAAAATGGCTGTCTTTGCCGAGTGCTATGGTCATGGCACTCGGCAAAGCGGCCAGAAATTATCTTTTTCATTTATTTTTTACATTTCATCCAAACAAACAGAAGATATATATATCATATACATCATCAACATCACATACATCACCAACATCACATATATATATAATCAACATCACATATATATCACAACCATCACAAATATATCACAAAGTCAACATGTCTCACAATATATCACAAATAATCCAAGTACTAGCCAATTAAGTTCACATGTCTGACAAATAAGTTCACAAGTACCGTCACCAACACCATAGTATAATATAAACATCACGTCCCGCAAGTAGCATCACCAACCTGGCCATCCAGACTGATTCGGTGAAAGATTTGGTGAAGTACGAGGATCATTGGATGCCGCCGATTGATTCTGCACAAAAGAGAAGAAATTGCATGTGTGAGACAAGATGAACATATACCATACATGACTAGGTTTCAAGTAGGGTTGTGGTTTGACGCTAAGCATGAACATATAAACTAAAACATGCATACTCACAGGAGTAGAAAACTGATGAGGTGGAGGTGGAGGTGGAGCGAAAAGCCTAGGTGGCGGAGTTACACCCGCTGCGGCACCAAGAGTCTGCATGAACTGAAGAATCTCCGCCATCTTCTCCTGCTGGGCCTGCCGATGGGCCTCCATCTCCTCCATCCTCTGCCGATCGGCCTCCATCCTCGCCTACATCACCAACATCACATATATATATAATCAACATCACATATATATCACAACCATCACAAATATATCACAAAGTCAACATGTCTCACAATATATCACAAATAATCCAAGTACTAGCCAATTAAGTTCACATGTCTGACAAATAAGTTCACAAGTACCGTCACCAACACCATAGTATAATATAAACATCACGTCCCGCAAGTAGCATCACCAACCTGGCCATCCAGACTGATTCGGTGAAAGATTTGGTGAAGTACGAGGATCATTGGATGCCGCCGATTGATTCTGCACAAAAGAGAAGAAATTGCATGTGTGAGACAAGATGAACATATACCATACATGACTAGGTTTCAAGTAGGGTTGTGGTTTGACGCTAAGCATGAACATATAAACTAAAACATGCATACTCACAGGAGTAGAAAACTGATGAGGTGGAGGTGGAGGTGGAGCGAAAAGCCTAGGTGGCGGAGTTACACCCGCTGCGGCACCAAGAGTCTGCATGAACTGAAGAATCTCCGCCATCTTCTCCTGCTGGGCCTGCCGATGGGCCTCCATCTCCTCCATCCTCTGCGATCGGCCTCCATCCTCGCCTGCATCCCGAGTGCTGGGAACGGATGATGGACAGGTGGTGCTCTAGCGAGTGGCAAGAGACGCACAACGCTTGCCGTGACCGGCGTTTGATGATGCCAGGTGTACCACACCATCAAGGCAGCCGGAGCCTCAGCGGATACGCACAAACATGGGTACGCGAATTCATTTATTTATTATAACGCTCAACTATGCATGATTTGTAATCATCTTGCTGTTTTTGTCGCAGTTGGCGTCACATGGTGGCCAGCCTTGCTCCATCTTCAAGGCATTTGCTATGGCCCACAAGGGCAAGGCGACGTCCAACGTCGACTACAACCCGGAGGATGGGTCTGAGGCGTACAGCAACGCGTCCGTCCACAGCCGCCTCAGTGATTACACTGAGATGGCAAGGGAGGTCCACGGGCCAGAGTATGATCCGAGCACCCAGGACCTTGATGGCGAAGTCGTCATGAGGGTGGGAGGAGGCAAGAAGCATGGGCGGTACTGGATTGGTGACGGCGCAATCGACCCGGTCGCTACTCCCAGTCTCTCCCAGATTCGAGCAAGCAGCACGAGCGCGAGCCCGGCCATACGACCTCGTCAGGACACGTCACACCACCGGATGGAGGCACTCCAGGTTATTCCTGTTTTATTCGTCGTTCATAGATTATTGCATACCTTTTTTTGCATTATTGTAACATTGGGGTGAAATATTATAGGCCCAGCTGGAACAAGAGAGGATGATGCGGGAGGTGATGCAGGCGAGGATGGAGGCCGATCGGCAGAGGATGGAGGAGATGGAGGCCCATCGGCAGGCCCAGCAGGAGAAGATGGCGGAGATTCTTCAGTTCATGCAGACTCTTGGTGCCGCAGCGGGTGTAACTCCGCCACCTAGGCTTTTCGCTCCACCTCCACCTCCACCTCATCAGTTTTCTACTCCTGTGAGTATGCATGTTTTAGTTTATATGTTCATGCTTAGCGTCAAACCACAACCCTACTTGAAACCTAGTCATGTATGGTATATGTTCATCTTGTCTCACACATGCAATTTCTTCTCTTTTGTGCAGAATCAATCGGCGGCATCCAATGATCCTCGTACTTCACCAAATCTTTCACCGAATCAGTCTGGATGGCCAGGTTGGTGATGCTACTTGCGGGACGTGATGTTTATATTATACTATGGTGTTGGTGACGGTACTTGTGAACTTATTTGTCAGACATGTGAACTTAATTGGCTAGTACTTGGATTATTTGTGATATATTGTGAGACATGTTGACTTTGTGATATATTTGTGATGGTTGTGATATATATGTGATGTTGATTATATATATATGTGATGTTGGTGATGTATGTGATGTTGATGATGTATATGATATATATATCTTCTGTTTGTTTGGATGAAATGTAAAAAATAAATGAAAAAGATAATTTCTGGCCGCTTTGCCGAGTGCCATGACCATAGCACTCGGCAAAGACAGCCATTTTGCCGAGTGCCTGGGACATAGCACTCGGCAAAGAATTTTCAAAAAAAAAGAAATCAAATTCTTTGTCGAGTGTCAAATATTCAGACGCTCGGCAAATAAAATCAAAAAAAATTAAACATTTTGCCGAGTGCCTCGTCAGTTGACACTCGGCAAATATTGTTTTTAATAAAAAAAATTAAAGGTTTGCCGAGTGCCGACACTCGGCAAAGAGTTTTTTTTAAAAAAATTTAATGTTTGCCGAGTGCCTGGTCAGTTGACACTCGGCAAATATTGTTTTTAATAAAAAAAATTTTAAAGGTTTGCCGAGCGCCTACACTCGGTAAAGAGTTTTTTAAAAAAAATATTTTAATCTTTGCCGAGTGCCCTGTCGTCAGGCACTCGGCAAACTCTCCGTCGCCGTTTCACTACGCCGTCGGTTGGCTTTTTTTGCCGAGTGTCGGCGTGGCACTTTGCCGAGTGCCCGATAAAAGGCACTCGGCAAAGAGACCTTTGCCGACAAAAAATTTACCGAGCGCGGTTTGCCGAGTGCGACACTCGGCAAATTCTTTGCCGAGTGCAAAATTGGCTTTGCCGAGTGCCTGAGGCACTCGGCAAAGTGTCTGTGTCCGGTAGTGCATCACATTCTTTCGTATACCTGAAATATGCCACTACATACGCTTAGAATGTATCGTTTGACTCACGTGTAGACCATCATATTCTCAAATGGATCAAAATGTCCCTTCTAACCAAACCCCCCCCTCTCTTCTCTCTCCACTTACTAACATGTGGGGTCCACATGTCATCTCCTTCTTCTACTACTACGGTTCTTCTCCTTCCTCAGCTTAACCCCCTCGCACCCTCACATGTTGTCACTGCCCTGCTGCTACATAAATGATTTTCAGAGGCATCACCTTTCTTCGGCAACGGTTGGATAAAAAATGCCTCTATAAATAGTTTGAGACACTAACCACCTCTATAAATCGATTTTTAGAGACTGCTGATGTTTTCAACTGCCCCTAAAAATGTCCTCCGTTTTCATAGACAATTGGTAATATGACCGCCTCTAGAAATAGGTGCCACACAAAAAAACATATTTTTTTGAAACATATTCGGATAAAAATAAACTTTATATCAAAGTTGTAGAGTTCGACGAGATCTAAAAATTTTGTAGTTGAAACTTATTTATTTAAAATCTATTAGGAGCCCAAGGTACATTTTAAGTTCTCAAATCCCCTGACATTCAATTGTTTAAAATTTTCAAACGACCTCTGATGGTGAGACGCCTTGTACCAAAGATGTAGTGCTCTATAACATCTAAAACTTTGTAGTTAGAACCTTTTAGTTTGAAATCACTTAAGTGTCCAAATATTTAACACAATATTGTAGAAGTTGATACAAAAGGATAACCTCCTTCGCTTGGACACAAGCGAATTTGTGGTGTGGTGGTAGGAGGGCTCACTTGAGGCAAGAGATCACGGCTTTGAATCCTAAGAACTGCACGCACTAAAAATCACGTGAATCGTGACGCGCAGCCACGATGCTTCACTAGTGAGCTTGTCCTAGGATTAAAAAACAAGAATTTTTATGGCCGGTTTATAATTTCTAGATGAAAAACTATCTTATCGACTGCCTCTGGAAATCGATTCTAGAGACAGTTGAAAACGTGGTCTATCTCTAGAAATTGATTTCTAGGGCGGTTGCATACCCGACCCTAGAAATCGATAGAGGACCTTGAGTAGATGTGGTTGTAATCTAAAAATTATTTTTGACTACGTATACAAAAGTTTTGTGTAGTAGTATTCGCAGCCATCCTTTTGCCGCTGGAGGATGAGGGGAGTTAGAGACTGGATCTTTGCTAGTCGCTGCCAGTGCCACCATGGATGACCTCGACTTCGCTTATGATGCCACCCTTCCCTCAGCTAGAGCCATGGCTAAACCGCATGCTCCTCCCCCACGTTGCGCCATGGCTGAACCATTGCTCCCCTTTTGTTAACATCGCCTCAGCCACGGGCTCTCCTTTTCCTATTGCTGGTAACGCCTACCTCGAGCTCCCCTTTCACCACCACCATTGTCAGGTGAGGATGGCAGTAGAGACACAAAGAGAGAGATGTGTGGCGATAGAGGGAGAGAACTGCGTGGGAAGGGAGAGAGATGGTGAGTAGGCCTTATATGGCAGTAACATGAGGCCCAGGTGTCAGCAGGTGGAGAAAGAAGGGAGTAGCGGGGCTATTTTTGTCCATACGAAATTATAGTAGCACAAGAGTAAGTCAAAACTAGTCAAAGTGCATTCCAAACGTATGGTGTATCATGGATCCAATTTTCCACGGTGGCTTGCTTCCATTTAGTTAAGGCCCTGTTTGGATCCAATGAGATAGTAGTTAGCTGCTAATAATTAATTCCTTAGATCCAAATAAGTGTAGCTAATAGTTTAATTAATTGTTAGCTGAATACTCAACTAACAACTATTTAACTAGTTAGAACGAATTAGGTAATAGCAGCTAACAATAATTATGGCCTATTAGCTAGCTAATTATTAGCAGCTAATGGATCCAAACAGAAACAGGTTAATAGTATGTAGGTCTTAGAAATCAAATAATTAATGTATCCAGTGGGCTAGCCTTTCCATGCGTTACTAAAATTTGTTAATATTTGCATACCAGTGGGATCGACTTGCATGGTCCCCTTGAAGTATCACAAATATATCACAAAGTCAACATGTCTCACAATATATCACAAATAATCCAAGTACTAGCCAATTAAGTTCACATGTCTGACAAATAAGTTCACAAGTACCGTCACCAACACCATAGTATAATATAAACATCACGTCCCGCAAGTAGCATCACCAACCTGGCCATCCAGACTGATTCGGTGAAAGATTTGGTGAAGTACGAGGATCATTGGATGCCGCCGATTGATTCTGCACAAAAGAGAAGAAATTGCATGTGTGAGACAAGATGAACATATACCATACATGACTAGGTTTCAAGTAGGGTTGTGGTTTGACGCTAAGCATGAACATATAAACTAAAACATGCATACTCACAGGAGTAGAAAACTGATGAGGTGGAGGTGGAGGTGGAGCGAAAAGCCTAGGTGGCGGAGTTACACCCGCTGCGGCACCAAGAGTCTGCATGAACTGAAGAATCTCCGCCATCTTCTCCTGCTGGGCCTGCCGATGGGCCTCCATCTCCTCCATCCTCTGCCGATCGGCCTCCATCCTCGCCTGCATCACCTCCCGCATCATCCTCTCTTGTTCCAGCTGGGCCTATAATATTTCACCCCAATGTTACAATAATGCAAAAAAAGGTATGCAATAATCTATGAACGACGAATAAAACAGGAATAACCTGGAGTGCCTCCATCCGGTGGTGTGACGTGTCCTGACGAGGTCGTATGGCCGGGCTCGCGCTCGTGCTGCTTGCTCGAATCTGGGAGAGACTGGGAGTAGCGACCGGGTCGATTGCGCCGTCACCAATCCAGTACCGCCCATGCTTCTTGCCTCCTCCCACCCTCATGACGACTTCGCCATCAAGGTCCTGGGTGCTCGGATCATACTCTGGCCCGTGGACCTCCCTTGCCATCTCAGTGTAATCACTGAGGCGGCTGTGGACGGACGCGTTGCTGTACGCCTCAGACCCATCCTCCGGGTTGTAGTCGACGTTGGACGTCGCCTTGCCCTTGTGGGCCATAGCAAATGCCTTGAAGATGGAGCAAGGCTGGCCACCATGTGACGCCAACTGCGACAAAAACAGCAAGATGATTACAAATCATGCATAGTTGAGCGTTATAATAAATAAATGAATTCGCGTACCCATGTTTGTGCGTATCCGCTGAGGCTCCGGCTGCCTTGATGGTGTGGTACACCTGGCATCATCAAACGCCGGTCACGGCAAGCGTTGTGCGTCTCTTGCCACTCGCTAGAGCACCACCTGTCCATCATCCGTTCCCAGCACTCGGGATGCGTGGCGCACCAATAAGGAATCATCTACAAGACATCAAGTACATGACATATCATAACATGAAATTAAGCCTACTTAGTTTCAAAAGGAATCAATATTAATGTTCTAAATTTACCAGGAGGTACTGGTCCCGGGTCAGCGTCATGGTTCTTGCGTCCCTTTTGAGGACCTTCTCTCCAAGGACGGACCCATAGTAACTTACGATGGCCTGGACGCGCGCCTCATAGTGCATGTCCACGACGAGTTTCTTACAACATCTGGTAGCCACTGCATCCGCCCGGCCCTCATATCCCTCCTGGCATCTGAAGAAATGCTGCATACAAACACGTATCCATTCATTATTTCAAGATTGTGCAATGAATGCGATGTATTGAGCAATGTAGTGCGAGGAAGGCTTACCCAGAGTTCTTGCTTCACCCGGTCCGCCTTGTTGTTGTATACCCTTCCGTCCCGATCTGCAGCATCGGGGTGAAATATTATAGGCCCAGCTGGAACAAGAGAGGATGATGCGGGAGGTGATGCAGGCGAGGATGGAGGCCGATCGGCAGAGGATGGAGGAGATGGAGGCCCATCGGCAGGCCCAGCAGGAGAAGATGGCGGAGATTCTTCAGTTCATGCAGACTCTTGGTGCCGCAGCGGGTGTAACTCCGCCACCTAGGCTTTTCGCTCCACCTCCACCTCCACCTCATCAGTTTTCTACTCCTGTGAGTATGCATGTTTTAGTTTATATGTTCATGCTTAGCGTCAAACCACAACCCTACTTGAAACCTAGTCATGTATGGTATATGTTCATCTTGTCTCACACATGCAATTTCTTCTCTTTTGTGCAGAATCAATCGGCGGCATCCAATGATCCTCGTACTTCACCAAATCTTTCACCGAATCAGTCTGGATGGCCAGGTTGGTGATGCTACTTGCGGGACGTGATGTTTATATTATACTATGGTGTTGGTGACGGTACTTGTGAACTTATTTGTCAGACATGTGAACTTAATTGGCTAGTACTTGGATTATTTGTGATATATTGTGAGACATGTTGACTTTGTGATATATTTGTGATACTTCAAGGGGACCATGCAAGTCGATCCCACTGGTATGCAAATATTAACAAATTTTAGTAACGCATGGAAAGGCTAGCCCACTGGATACATTAATTATTTGATTTCTAAGACCTACATACTATTAACCTGTTTCTGTTTGGATCCATTAGCTGCTAATAATTAGCTAGCTAATAGGCCATAATTATTGTTAGCTGCTATTACCTAATTCGTTCTAACTAGTTAAATAGTTGTTAGTTGAGTATTCAGCTAACAATTAATTAAACTATTAGCTACACTTATTTGGATCTAAGGAATTAATTATTAGCAGCTAACTACTATCTCATTGGATCCAAACAGGGCCTTAACTAAATGGAAGCAAGCCACCGTGGAAAATTGGATCCATGATACACCATACGTTTGGAATGCACTTTGACTAGTTTTGACTTACTCTTGTGCTACTATAATTTCGTATGGACAAAAATAGCCCCGCTACTCCCTTCTTTCTCCACCTGCTGACACCTGGGCCTCATGTTACTGCCATATAAGGCCTACTCACCATCTCTCTCCCTTCCCACGCAGTTCTCTCCCTCTATCGCCACACATCTCTCTCTTTGTGTCTCTACTGCCATCCTCACCTGACAATGGTGGTGGTGAAAGGGGAGCTCGAGGTAGGCGTTACCAGCAATAGGAAAAGGAGAGCCCGTGGCTGAGGCGATGTTAACAAAAGGGGAGCAATGGTTCAGCCATGGCGCAACGTGGGGGAGGAGCATGCGGTTTAGCCATGGCTCTAGCTGAGGGAAGGGTGGCATCATAAGCGAAGTCGAGGTCATCCATGGTGGCACTGGCAGCGACTAGCAAAGATCCAGTCTCTAACTCCCCTCATCCTCCAGCGGCAAAAGGATGGCTGCGAATACTACTACACAAAACTTTTGTATACGTAGTCAAAAATAATTTTTAGATTACAACCACATCTACTCAAGGTCCTCTATCGATTTCTAGGGTCGGGTATGCAACCGCCCTAGAAATCAATTTCTAGAGATAGACCACGTTTTCAACTGTCTCTAGAATCGATTTCCAGAGGCAGTCGATAAGATAGTTTTTCATCTAGAAATTATAAACCGGCCATAAAAATTCTTGTTTTTTAATCCTAGGACAAGCTCACTAGTGAAGCATCGTGGCTGCGCGTCACGATTCACGTGATTTTTAGTGCGTGCAGTTCTTAGGATTCAAAGCCGTGATCTCTTGCCTCAAGTGAGCCCTCCTACCACCACACCACAAATTCGCTTGTGTCCAAGCGAAGGAGGTTATCCTTTTGTATCAACTTCTACAATATTGTGTTAAATATTTGGACACTTAAGTGATTTCAAACTAAAAGGTTCTAACTACAAAGTTTTAGATGTTATAGAGCACTACATCTTTGGTACAAGGCGTCTCACCATCAGAGGTCGTTTGAAAATTTTAAACAATTGAATGTCAGGGGATTTGAGAACTTAAAATGTACCTTGGGCTCCTAATAGATTTTAAATAAATAAGTTTCAACTACAAAATTTTTAGATCTCGTCGAACTCTACAACTTTGATATAAAGTTTATTTTTATCCGAATATGTTTCAAAAAAATATGTTTTTTTGTGTGGCACCTATTTCTAGAGGCGGTCATATTACCAATTGTCTATGAAAACGGAGGACATTTTTAGGGGCAGTTGAAAACATCAGCAGTCTCTAAAAATCGATTTATAGAGGTGGTTAGTGTCTCAAACTATTTATAGAGGCATTTTTTATCCAACCGTTGCCGAAGAAAGGTGATGCCTCTGAAAATCATTTATGTAGCAGCAGGGCAGTGACAACATGTGAGGGTGCGAGGGGGTTAAGCTGAGGAAGGAGAAGAACCGTAGTAGTAGAAGAAGGAGATGACATGTGGACCCCACATGTTAGTAAGTGGAGAGAGAAGAGAGGGGGGGGTTTGGTTAGAAGGGACATTTTGATCCATTTGAGAATATGATGGTCTACACGTGAGTCAAACGATACATTCTAAGCGTATGTAGTGGCATATTTCAGGTATACGAAAGAATGTGATGCACTACCGGACACAGACACTTTGCCGAGTGCCTCAGGCACTCGGCAAAGCCAATTTTGCACTCGGCAAAGAATTTGCCGAGTGTCGCACTCGGCAAACCGCGCTCGGTAAATTTTTTGTCGGCAAAGGTCTCTTTGCCGAGTGCCTTTTATCGGGCACTCGGCAAAGTGCCACGCCGACACTCGGCAAAAAAAGCCAACCGACGGCGTAGTGAAACGGCGACGGAGAGTTTGCCGAGTGCCTGACGACAGGGCACTCGGCAAAGATTAAAATATTTTTTTTAAAAAACTCTTTACCGAGTGTAGGCGCTCGGCAAACCTTTAAAATTTTTTTTATTAAAAACAATATTTGCCGAGTGTCAACTGACCAGGCACTCGGCAAACATTAAATTTTTTTAAAAAAAACTCTTTGCCGAGTGTCGGCACTCGGCAAACCTTTAATTTTTTTTATTAAAAACAATATTTGCCGAGTGTCAACTGACGAGGCACTCGGCAAAATGTTTAATTTTTTTTGATTTTATTTGCCGAGCGTCTGAATATTTGACACTCGACAAAGAATTTGATTTCTTTTTTTTTGAAAATTCTTTGCCGAGTGCTATGTCCCAGGCACTCGGCAAAATGGCTGTCTTTGCCGAGTGCTATGGTCATGGCACTCGGCAAAGCGGCCAGAAATTATCTTTTTCATTTATTTTTTACATTTCATCCAAACAAACAGAAGATATATATATCATATACATCATCAACATCACATACATCACCAACATCACATATATATATAATCAACATCACATATATATCACAACCATCACAAATATATCACAAAGTCAACATGTCTCACAATATATCACAAATAATCCAAGTACTAGCCAATTAAGTTCACATGTCTGACAAATAAGTTCACAAGTACCGTCACCAACACCATAGTATAATATAAACATCACGTCCCGCAAGTAGCATCACCAACCTGGCCATCCAGACTGATTCGGTGAAAGATTTGGTGAAGTACGAGGATCATTGGATGCCGCCGATTGATTCTGCACAAAAGAGAAGAAATTGCATGTGTGAGACATGTTGACTTTGTGATATATTTGTGATGGTTGTGATATATATGTGATGTTGATTATATATATATGTGATGTTGGTGATGTATGTGATGTTGATGATGTATATGATATATATATCTTCTGTTTGTTTGGATGAAATGTAAAAAATAAATGAAAAAGATAATTTCTGGCCGCTTTGCCGAGTGCCATGACCATAGCACTCGGCAAAGACAGCCATTTTGCCGAGTGCCTGGGACATAGCACTCGGCAAAGAATTTTCAAAAAAAAAGAAATCAAATTCTTTGTCGAGTGTCAAATATTCAGACGCTCGGCAAATAAAATCAAAAAAAATTAAACATTTTGCCGAGTGCCTCGTCAGTTGACACTCGGCAAATATTGTTTTTAATAAAAAAAATTAAAGGTTTGCCGAGTGCCGACACTCGGCAAAGAGTTTTTTTTAAAAAAATTTAATGTTTGCCGAGTGCCTGGTCAGTTGACACTCGGCAAATATTGTTTTTAATAAAAAAAATTTTAAAGGTTTGCCGAGCGCCTACACTCGGTAAAGAGTTTTTTAAAAAAAATATTTTAATCTTTGCCGAGTGCCCTGTCGTCAGGCACTCGGCAAACTCTCCGTCGCCGTTTCACTACGCCGTCGGTTGGCTTTTTTTGCCGAGTGTCGGCGTGGCACTTTGCCGAGTGCCCGATAAAAGGCACTCGGCAAAGAGACCTTTGCCGACAAAAAATTTACCGAGCGCGGTTTGCCGAGTGCGACACTCGGCAAATTCTTTGCCGAGTGCAAAATTGGCTTTGCCGAGTGCCTGAGGCACTCGGCAAAGTGTCTGTGTCCGGTAGTGCATCACATTCTTTCGTATACCTGAAATATGCCACTACATACGCTTAGAATGTATCGTTTGACTCACGTGTAGACCATCATATTCTCAAATGGATCAAAATGTCCCTTCTAACCAAACCCCCCCCTCTCTTCTCTCTCCACTTACTAACATGTGGGGTCCACATGTCATCTCCTTCTTCTACTACTACGGTTCTTCTCCTTCCTCAGCTTAACCCCCTCGCACCCTCACATGTTGTCACTGCCCTGCTGCTACAT
>JAHUYU010000450.1:0-20780 GCA_030439765.1 Tripidium arundinaceum | reverse complement strand
TTAGTGCTAGACTAGCTATTGGAGTCACTAGCTCTTTGATCTCTTTTTTTGATAGGGACAGCGCTAAAGCGTGACTCGTCGCGCAAAACGGGAGCGCGCAACCACAGTCTTCTTCCTCCACGCGCGACCCCAGTCTTCTTTCTCCTCGCCGACGCTGTCCTCGTTCCCACCCTGCCTTGGCTTCCACCGCCCACGGCCAGCGGCGGCCGCCTCGCCGCTCCACCCGTCTCCCGCTTCCCGTCCCCGCCCATCGAGCCCGCCCTCCCCTAAATACAATGCCGGTGACCTCCTCCGTCGTGTCCTTGCCTCGCCCCTGCCCTCAAGGCGATGAAGAGGCGGAGATGTGTGACGCTGGTGGCGCGATGAAGAGAAGAGCGACGCGAGGAGAGAGAAAGTGACGGGCAACGCGAGAAGATAAGGCAACGACGGTTGGGAGGAGAGAGAAACAAGAGATAAGGGAGGAGAAAATAAAATAAAGAAAAAAAGAGAGAGGGAAATAAAAAAGAAAAGGGTATTTTAGTCATTTTTATCATTGTACCTATATAGAGTAGTTGTTTTGCCAAAAAGCCCAAAATACTATTTCAGCTTCCCAAATAAATCTGCTTCATAGGTGAAGCTACAACTAAAGCTATTTTGATCGAAACTGGACCTCACCAAAACGGGCTAATAGTTTGGCTGCAAGATCCACGCGGAGGACCTCGCTCACCATCTACTTTAGGTCAGGGGCAATGTATTTTGTCGAGGTCGGTAATAAGGTGGGGCCAAGAAGCAGGTGGCAGTACGCATCAAACCGCCCGCACAATGTCCATCGGGTAATATGGTGGGGCCAAGGAGCAGGCGGCGGCAGGCATGGTGCATCGGCAGCGGGCGGTAGCGAGGGTGAGGGAGAGAATATGAATTTTTAAATCCTTATTACCGGGTAGTAGTGCTACTACCGGATGGTGCTGTTACCTGTTTCCCTTTCTTCTTCTTCACCATGTATCTTGCCAGTAGTAGGGTCTTACTGCCCCTCTTACCCCTCCATTGCGGACGCTCTTATACTGCTTGTACCACGTGGTGCGGACGTGCTTTTGCAGGTCCGCATGCATGCATTCCCTTTTGTTCCATCATGTGCTTGGCGCTGGCGCTCATTATATTCCAGGACCATAGTGTTGCTCAAAAGCATCATATGGCGTCTTATCACTGCAGTGAAACCTTGCTTGTCCGTACGTACCATTTGGAACCAACTGCAGTTCGTGAACCGTGATGATTGTTTTTCACATTTATCTTGCAGTTGCGTGGATAAGGATGTCACAACATTTACAGCAGCTGTATGTGTAAAAGTTTATCTTTCAGTAATTAATGCTTACATGCTAGCTACGGCAAGGAACTTCAATGTCTTGCTGTCTTCTGCCTGAACACCCAAAAGCTGTTACTGGAAATTGTTTGAAAAAGACGACGGTCGAGTATGTTGATCGTGCACGACAAAAGTAGATGCATTAGTCCTATTTGGCTGCAACGTTTGTGTTTGGTTCCATGGGTGATCCGTGTTTGATCTTTAGGATCGTATAGCAGTAGTACAGTGGGGTAGGATCTATGCATTTCGTGTATAAACATCAAGTTCCTAGTACAAGATCTAACGGATCCGAGAGAGAGTGAGAGAAAAGGAGAGATCGAGGTAGTGCAAACCATCGGAAGGAAGGGTGGTGGTGTTGGAGCTCGAGCCGGTCGCCATCACGGACGTTGATGGTGGCTGCGCACGGGCAGCGACGTTCGGGGAAGGGAAAGTCGATGCAGTGGAGATCCGGCGGCGCAGTGCAGTAGCGGTGACGGCGTGGAGGTACTTCCCGTCACTTGGCTGCGCCCCTATTCGAGATCGGATTTAGGGTTTGTAGGTGGGACGTCGAGCTCAGATCAACCTCATGAGCAGAGCCGCCGGCCCCCACCTCTATTTATAGCGCAGGGTGACGGGGGCCCTCCAGCCATGGATGGGCTGGGCGCCCCCGATCAGGGCGCGAGTCAAGGCCCAAAAAAGCCGTTGGGCCTCCTTGGTCAGGAGATCAACCTAACATTCTCCCCCTTGATCTCAACATATACTTTAACCTTTAAACTTTGACTTCAATACTTTTCACTTTACTCGTTCCATCACAGATAAGTGTATAGAGCATATTTCATCGTCACGGTCAACTGCCGATGGATTTGACAGCTACAATACACATATCTGATCTGAAACAGTTACTTTAACTTTGGGCCCTTTATTATTGTCCAGGAGTCATAGGCTTTCCCTTAAACCCATGCCGGCTACATGTTCTCTGAACACGTTGGGTGGTAAGCCTTTTGTAAGCGGATCCGCGAGCATCTTTTCAGTGCTTATATGCTCAAGACTTATAATTTGATCCCGGACTTTATCTTTCACAACATAATATTTTATGTCAATGTGTTTGGCAGCACCACTTGACCTATTGTTGTGAGCGTACTGTACTGCTGGATCATTATCGCAGTATAACTTTAGTGGCTTATGTATGCTGTCGACCACATTCAAACCGGGTATGAACTTCTTTAGCCAGTTCACCTGCCCCGTTGCCTCATAACACGCTACAAACTCGGCATACATTGTGGACGATGTAGTGACGGTTTGTTTCGAGCTTTTCCATGAAATTGCTCCTCCTGCGAGAGTGAATACATATCCTGACGTGGATTTTCTATCATCTCCCGCATAATCAGAATCCGAATACCCCACTATCTGGAGAGAATCTGATTTTCTGTACGTCAACATGAGGCCTTTCGTACCTTGCAAATATCGCAAGACTTTCTTTACCAATTTCCAGTGTTCAATTCCTGGATTACTTTGAAATCTGCCAAGCAACCCGGTAACAAAAGCTAAGTCAGGGCGCGTGCATACTTGAGCATATTGCAGGCTTCCGACAGCAGAAGCATATGGAACCACTTTCATTTGATCGAGCTCGTATTGGTTCCTAGGGCATTGAAAATCCCCATATCTGTCGCCCTTGACCATAGGTGCAGGTGAGGCACTACATTTATGCATACTGAATTTCTTTAAAACTTTTTCTACGTATGCCTTTTGTGATAGTCCTAATACCCCTTTATTTCTATCTCGGTGAATCTCTATGCCCAAAACAAATGAAGCTTCACCAAGATCTTTCATATCAAATTTTGAAGATAAAAACTTCTTTGTCTCCAGTAGTAGACTGACATCACTACTAGCGAGTAAGATATCATCTACATACAGGATTAGGAAGATATACCTTCCATTCTTAAACTTTGTATAAACGCAATTATCCTCAATGTTTTCTTTAAACCCAAAAAACTTTATTGTTCTATCAAACTTAAAGTACCACTGTCTCGAAGCTTGCTTTAACCCATAAATCGATTTCTTTAAGCGGCATCCCATTCGTTCTTTTCCTTCTACGACAAAACCTTTCGGTTGTGCCATATAAACATTTTCCTCCAGATCCCCATTCAGGAATGCCGTTTTTACATCCATCTGATGTAATTCTAAATCATAGTGTGCCACTAACGCCATTATAATTCTGAAGGAATCCTTACATGAGACTGGAGAAAACGTCTCATTGTAATCAATCCCTTCTCTTTGCGTAAAACCTTTTGCCACAAGTCGCGCTTTAAATCTTTCAATATTCCCTTGGGAGTCACGTTTTGTCTTGTAGACCCATTTGCAGCCTACTGTCTTGGCTCCTTTAGGAATAGGCTCTAAGTCCCAAACTTTGTTGGTACTCATTGACTTTATTTCATCTTCCATGGCCTCAAGCCACTTGGATGAATTATCGCTTCTCATGGCTTCTTCAAATGAAGTGGGATCACCCTCCATTTGAAAATCTTCAGTGTTATACACCTCATAATCATTGGGTATAGCTGATCTTCTAACTCTTTGGGACCTTCTAGGGGCCTCCACATTTGGCACATCTTCTGTTTGGGGCTGTTGTTGCTCCCCCTCATCTGTGGCATCAGTTTGTATAGGTTCCTGAAGAACAGGTTCCTCATCATTGTTTATTGTTACCACAGGAGAACTGACATCAGGTGTTGGCACTACAGTATCTGGCACTGTTGGTGCAACAAGAACAGGTAGTTCAAAGAATGGTTCCTGAATCATCGGATTGGGCACACATACCCGCTTCTCCTCAAGAACAATTTCTCGAGCCACCATGCTCCCCCTCATCATTTCATCCTCTAAGATAACAGCGTGTCTCGTTTCTACAAATTTTGTGTATCTGTCTGAACAGTAGAAACGAAAACCTTTTGACTTTTCAGGATAGCCAATAAAATGGCAGCTTACTGTTTTGGGATCTAACTTTCCAATATTTGGGTTAAACACTTTTGCCTCAGCAGGACTCCCCCACACACGCAAGTGTTTTAGTGAAGGTTCTCTTCCTGTCCACAACTCATATGGTGTTTTGGGCACCGCTTTACTTGGTACTCTATTTAGAATATGAATGGCGGTTTTTAACGCCTCCATCCATAGACTCAATGGCAAGTCAGAGTAACTCATCATACTACGCACCATATCCATTAAGGTACGGTTGCGCCTTTCAGCTACTCCATTCTGCTGAGGTTCGCCCGGTGTAGAATACTGGGCTACTATGCCATTCTCCTGTAGAAACCTTGCAAAAGGTCCAGGAACTTGGCCATACGGGGTATGCCGACCGTAGTACTCCCCACCACGATCAGACCGGACCACTTTAATCTTTAAATCATGCTGATTTTCGACTTCAGCCTTAAATATTTTAAATTTATCCAACGCTTCATTTCTTTCTTTATTTGTTATCACTTCGTGAAAATGTGAATTCCGTATGTGATGCGAATGATAACGTATTCTCGTTAGTGAACGTAAACAGAAAACGAAAGAGAACTCAAGATGCGTCGTCGAAATTATGGCACTGTCGTTTAGGCCATATTTCGAGGGGGAGAATAGAGAGACTAGTTAAGAATGATATTCTTCCTCCATTAGAGTTCTCAGACTTTGAACAGTGTAGAGAATGTATTAAAGGAAAATACACAAAGCAAATTAAAAAGGATGCTAAACGAAGCACAGGAATTCTACAGATAATTCACACAGACATCTGTGGTCCTTTTCCTGTGAAAAGTGTGGATGGTTTTGACTCGTTCATAACATTCACAGATGATTACTCCCGTTATGGTTACATTTTTCCAATTAAAGAAAGAAATGAAGCGTTGGATAAATTTAAAATATTTAAGGCTGAAGTCGAAAATCAGCATGATTTAAAGATTAAAGTGGTCCGGTCTGATCGTGGTGGGGAGTACTACGGTCGGCATACCCCGTATGGCCAAGTTCCTGGACCTTTTGCAAGGTTTCTACAGGAGAATGGCATAGTAGCCCAGTATTCTACACCGGGCGAACCTCAGCAGAATGGAGTAGCTGAAAGGCGCAACCGTACCTTAATGGATATGGTGCGTAGTATGATGAGTTACTCTGACTTGCCATTGAGTCTATGGATGGAGGCGTTAAAAACCGCCATTCATATTCTAAATAGAGTACCAAGTAAAGCGGTGCCCAAAACACCATATGAGTTGTGGACAGGAAGAGAACCTTCACTAAAACACTTGCGTGTGTGGGGGAGTCCTGCTGAGGCAAAAGTGTTTAACCCAAATATTGGAAAGTTAGATCCCAAAACAGTAAGCTGCCATTTTATTGGCTATCCTGAAAAGTCAAAAGGTTTTCGTTTCTACTGTTCAGACAGATACACAAAATTTGTAGAAACGAGACACGCTGTTATCTTAGAGGATGAAATGATGAGGGGGAGCATGGTGGCTCGAGAAATTGTTCTTGAGGAGAAGCGGGTATGTGTGCCCAATCCGATGATTCAGGAACCATTCTTTGAACTACCTGTTCTTGTTGCACCAACAGTGCCAGATACTGTAGTGCCAACACCTGATGTCAGTTCTCCTGTGGTAACAATAAACAATGATGAGGAACCTGTTCTTCAGGAACCTATACAAACTGATGCCACAGATGAGGGGGAGCAACAACAGCCCCAAACAGAAGATGTGCCAAATGTGGAGGCCCCTAGAAGGTCCCAAAGAGTTAGAAGATCAGCTATACCCAATGATTATGAGGTGTATAACACTGAAGATTTTCAAATGGAGGGTGATCCCACTTCATTTGAAGAAGCCATGAGAAGCGATAATTCATCCAAGTGGCTTGAGGCCATGGAAGATGAAATAAAGTCAATGAGTACCAACAAAGTTTGGGACTTAGAGCCTATTCCTAAAGGAGCCAAGACAGTAGGCTGCAAATGGGTCTACAAGACAAAACGTGACTCCCAAGGGAATATTGAAAGATTTAAAGCGCGACTTGTGGCAAAAGGTTTTACGCAAAGAGAAGGGATTGATTACAATGAGACGTTTTCTCCAGTCTCATGTAAGGATTCCTTCAGAATTATAATGGCGTTAGTGGCACACTATGATTTAGAATTACATCAGATGGATGTAAAAACGGCATTCCTGAATGGGGATCTGGAGGAAAATGTTTATATGGCACAACCGAAAGGTTTTGTCGTAGAAGGAAAAGAACGAATGGGATGCCGCTTAAAGAAATCGATTTATGGGTTAAAGCAAGCTTCGAGACAGTGGTACTTTAAGTTTGATAGAACAATAAAGTTTTTTGGGTTTAAAGAAAACATTGAGGATAATTGCGTTTATACAAAGTTTAAGAATGGAAGGTATATCTTCCTAATCCTGTATGTAGATGATATCTTACTCGCTAGTAGTGATGTCAGTCTACTACTGGAGACAAAGAAGTTTTTATCTTCAAAATTTGATATGAAAGATCTTGGTGAAGCTTCATTTGTTTTGGGCATAGAGATTCACCGAGATAGAAATAAAGGGGTATTAGGACTATCACAAAAGGCATACGTAGAAAAAGTTTTAAAGAAATTCAGTATGCATAAATGTAGTGCCTCACCTGCACCTATGGTCAAGGGCGACAGATATGGGGATTTTCAATGCCCTAGGAACCAATACGAGCTCGATCAAATGAAAGTGGTTCCATATGCTTCTGCTGTCGGAAGCCTGCAATATGCTCAAGTATGCACGCGCCCTGACTTAGCTTTTGTTACCGGGTTGCTTGGCAGATTTCAAAGTAATCCAGGAATTGAACACTGGAAATTGGTAAAGAAAGTCTTGCGATATTTGCAAGGTACGAAAGGCCTCATGTTGACGTACAGAAAATCAGATTCTCTCCAGATAGTGGGGTATTCGGATTCTGATTATGCGGGAGATGATAGAAAATCCACGTCAGGATATGTATTCACTCTCGCAGGAGGAGCAATTTCATGGAAAAGCTCGAAACAAACCGTCACTACATCGTCCACAATGTATGCCGAGTTTGTAGCGTGTTATGAGGCAACGGGGCAGGTGAACTGGCTAAAGAAGTTCATACCCGGTTTGAATGTGGTCGACAGCATACATAAGCCACTAAAGTTATACTGCGATAATGATCCAGCAGTACAGTACGCTCACAACAATAGGTCAAGTGGTGCTGCCAAACACATTGACATAAAATATTATGTTGTGAAAGATAAAGTCCGGGATCAAATTATAAGTCTTGAGCATATAAGCACTGAAAAGATGCTCGCGGATCCGCTTACAAAAGGCTTACCACCCAACGTGTTCAGAGAACATGTAGCCGGCATGGGTTTAAGGGAAAGCCTATGACTCCTGGACAATAATAAAGGGCCCAAAGTTAAAGTAACTGTTTCAGATCAGATATGTGTATTGTAGCTGTCAAATCCATCGGCAGTTGACCGTGACGATGAAATATGCTCTATACACTTATCTGTGATGGAACGAGTAAAGTGAAAAGTATTGAAGTCAAAGTTTAAAGGTTAAAGTATATGTTGAGATCAAGGGGGAGAATGTTAGGTTGATCTCCTGACCAAGGAGGCCCAACGGCTTTTTTGGGCCTTGACTCGCGCCCTGATCGGGGGCGCCCAGCCCATCCATGGCTGGAGGGCCCCCGTCACCCTGCGCTATAAATAGAGGTGGGGGCCGGCGGCTCTGCTCATGAGGTTGATCTGAGCTCGACGTCCCACCTACAAACCCTAAATCCGATCTCGAATAGGGGCGCAGCCAAGTGACGGGAAGTACCTCCACGCCGTCACCGCTACTGCACTGCGCCGCCGGATCTCCACTGCATCGACTTTCCCTTCCCCGAACGTCGCTGCCCGTGCGCAGCCACCATCAACGTCCGTGATGGCGACCGGCTCGAGCTCCAACACCACCACCCTTCCTTCCGATGGTTTGCACTACCTCGATCTCTCCTTTTCTCTCACTCTCTCTCGGATCCGTTAGATCTTGTACTAGGAACTTGATGTTTATACACGAAATGCATAGATCCTACCCCACTGTACTACTGCTATACGATCCTAAAGATCAAACACGGATCACCCATGGAACCAAACACAAACGTTGCAGCCAAATAGGACTAATGCATCTACTTTTGTCGTGCACGATCAACATACTCGACCGTCGTCTTTTTCAAACAATTTCCAGTAACAGCTTTTGGGTGTTCAGGCAGAAGACAGCAAGACATTGAAGTTCCTTGCCGTAGCTAGCATGTAAGCATTAATTACTGAAAGATAAACTTTTACACATACAGCTGCTGTAAATGTTGTGACATCCTTATCCACGCAACTGCAAGATAAATGTGAAAAACAATCATCACGGTTCACGAACTGCAGTTGGTTCCAAATGGTACGTACGGACAAGCAAGGTTTCACTGCAGTGATAAGACGCCATATGATGCTTTTGAGCAACACTATGGTCCTGGAATATGATGGCGCAGCGCCAAGCACATGATGGAACAAAAGGGAATGCATGCATGCGGACCTGCAAAAGCACGTCCGCACCACGTGGTACAAGCAGTATAAGAGCGTCCGCAATGGAGGGGTAAGAGGGGCAGTAAGACCCTACTACTGGCAAGATACATGGTGAAGAAGAAGAAAGGGAAACAGGTAACAGCACCATCCGGTAGTAGCACTACTACCCGGTAATAAGGATTTAAAAATTCATATTCTCTCCCTCACCCTCGCTACCGCCCGCTGCCGATGCACCATGCCTGCCGCCGCCTGCTCCTTGGCCCCACCATATTACCCGATGGACATTGTGCGGGCGGTTTGATGCGTACTGCCACCTGCTTCTTGGCCCCACCTTATTACCGACCTCGACAAAATACATTGCCCCTGACCTAAAGTAGATGGTGAGCGAGGTCCTCCGCGTGGATCTTGCAGCCAAACTATTAGCCCGTTTTGGTGAGGTCCAGTTTCGATCAAAATAGCTTTAGTTGTAGCTTCACCTATGAAGCAGATTTATTTGGGAAGCTGAAATAGTATTTTGGGCTTTTTGGCAAAACAACTACTCTATATAGGTACAATGATAAAAATGACTAAAATACCCTTTTCTTTTTTATTTCCCTCTCTCTTTTTTTCTTTATTTTATTTTCTCCTCCCTTATCTCTTGTTTCTCTCTCCTCCCAACCGTCGTTGCCTTATCTTCTCGCGTTGCCCGTCACTTTCTCTCTCCTCGCGTCGCTCTTCTCTTCATCGCGCCACCAGCGTCACACATCTCCGCCTCTTCATCGCCTTGAGGGCAGGGGCGAGGCAAGGACACGACGGAGGAGGTCACCGGCATTGTATTTAGGGGAGGGCGGGCTCGATGGGCGGGGACGGGAAGCGGGAGACGGGTGGAGCGGCGAGGCGGCCGCCGCTGGCCGTGGGCGGTGGAAGCCAAGGCAGGGTGGGAACGAGGACAGCGTCGGCGAGGAGAAAGAAGACTGGGGTCGCGCGTGGAGGAAGAAGACTGTGGTTGCGCGCTCCCGTTTTGCGCGACGAGTCACGCTTTAGCGCTGTCCCTATCAAAAAAAGAGATCAAAGAGCTAGTGACTCCAATAGCTAGTCTAGCACGATCTCCTAGAAACAACTCTTTCATAGCTTGCACAACCCTCCACTATAGTGTTCTTTTTTTTATTTCTAAGTCTCATCTAGCTAGCTATTTGCAAGTTGCCATTGAGGACACCCTTAGCGAAGTAAGGAGTGAGGCGCGCCAACGTCAACTAGTAGCACATGGTAGAGGATCTCCACAACAACAACCAATAGCCTTCTCCCTGTCCACGCATGAAACGAATCCCTTCTTGATGGCTTCTTTCTGCCTCAGGCACCCTCATTCTCAACGTAGTGGCATCCCTTAGCTCTTTCCTCCTTCCTGCCTGTATTGTAGAAGCTAGCTGCCTCTAATGTGGGAAGTGATAGGATCTAAATGCCTAGAGGGGGTTAATAGCCTATAAAAAATTCTTGCAAAAACACTAGAGCAAACTAGTTAGACAATAAGATGGCGGTTAAGCTATTAATGCTCTAGCTCTACTACACCACAAGCAAGCCTCCCACACAAGTCTAGTTGCTATGATCTCTAGGTTGTATCACATAGGCACAAACACTAAGCAACTACACCACTAAGCAAGAGAGCTAATTACTTCTAACTACAACTACAAGCTACTCTACTAGCTACACAAGCAAGCAAGCTCTACACAAGTATACTAAATAATGCAATGTGCAAGAGATAGAGCTTTATATCGAACCGAGCAAGTGATAATAAGAATACCAATTGACACCAAGATTTATCCCCGTGGTTCAGTTGCTTGCCGGCAACCTACGACATCCACGTTGTGGTGAGACACTAACTAGGTGGCTCACGCGCTAATAGGCATCACACGCCTAGCCCAACACACGAGAGTCATAAGAACCACACTAGAGAGCACTCCACAAGCCACGATTTTACTAGAGTAGCTTTTTGCGAATCTACCGTGAGGAATAAGCACAAGAACCCCTCACAATGCCTTGATCGAGCCTGCAACAATTGCCAAAGCCGTTCAATGATCCACCGCTGCTCCAAGTGGTCTAGGTGGTGGCAACCACCAAGAGTAACAAGAATCCCGCAGTGAACAAGATTACTAGTGCCACTAAATGCCTCAACTCATTACAAATACACTAGAATTACTCCCAATCTCACTTAGATGATGAACAAGTGAAGGAGATGAGTGGGAGAGGCTTGGTCATGCTGAAGAGGGTGTTCAATACTTCAGGGTTCCAAGAGGGATCAACCAAGGCTGGCCAAGGCCTTTTTATAGACACCCAAGAGCCACTAGTTGTTGCCCCTTCATTGGGCTGGACATGGGAGCATCGGACACAAAAGAGGGGGCATTAGACAAATGCGCTCTTGGCCGATGCCACAGGAAGCCGCCACGTGTCTCCCGACCGTTTGAATGTGACCGTTGGTGCCCAACGTTCGAGTCTACGCGTTAGCGTCCGATGAACATTGAACTAGTTCGTCTCTGCTGTCCGATGCGATCCAGAGAGCTCCCAGACACATCGGACAAGTCTGATGGGGGCCACCAAACAAACTGCATCGTCCGATGCACGTTGACTAGTTTGGTCGCTGAGTGAACAGTAACTGCATCGCGTCCGATGCACCTACGCGCCAACGTCCGATATAAGTCTGAGAGCAGCCCGAGGCTAGGGTAACTCATCGGACAATAACTCAATTTGTCTGATGTGATCTCTTTCATTGTCCGATGCCTCTGCTGCGCGCTTGTGCACCTAGGGTAAGCCATCAGACAGGACTTCGATTTGTCCGGTGCCTGCGTCTTCTCTGTTCGATGCCCTTCAGAGCGATCCTCTTCTCCATTTATTCAACCCTTGTGCAAATGTGCTAGCTCCAAGTGTTTCAATCACTTGTTTACATGAGTTAGCATTTTTCAAAGCATTTTCAAAGGGTTATGTTAGCTCACTAGGTCCTAATGCACATGCAAGGATTTAGTTCACCTAGTGGCACTTAGATAACCGCAATTCACTTGAGTTTCCCCTCTTTATAGTATGGCTATCTATCCTAAACCTGATCACGCACTCTATTGCGTCTTGACCGGCAAAACAAAAGCTCTATCTTATACCTTTGCCTTGAGTCCATAGGGTTTTGTTTTTCTTTTTCTTCTTTTCCAAATGCGGAGCACTTGATCACCATCTTGTGGCCATCTCCAACACCTTGAGTGCCATCCTTGCTCCACCATGGATATTAACCAACCTAACTCAATCACAACACTTAGAGTAGAAGGTTAGTCCACTTTGTTGTCTCAATTATCCAAAATCAAACATAGGGCTTTCAATCTCTCCATTTTTGGTAATTGATGACAACCATTACAAAGATAGGAAATTAATTCAAATTTGGATTTGAATATCTTGCCCAAGCATTTTGATCACAAAAGAAGAGTTGGACAAGTTCTTCAAATCCTATTTGATAGTGGTAGCTCCCCCTATATATGTGCTAGATGTTTGGATTGAAGCTTGCACATATGCATAGATTTGAAATTTTGGGAGAGATACAACTATCAAATGATGCTAAGGTATTAAGAGTTAACCTTTGAAGCGTGATACCATTCGGAGTTGCACAATTAAGTCCATCCTTAGCATCATGAGTAGCTAGACAACATAAACACTAGATACCTCATGGGATTAGCATTAGAAGCAAAGTTCTAGTATTACATGAAAGAATACATATCTAGCTACCAACCTATGCATGCTAGTTTGTCATTTCATCAATCAAGTTCTACAACTAGCATACACCACACAAGCATGCATATCAAATTAAAAACTTGTGCAAATGCAAGCAAGCACATGACAATGCACATATCAAATGCAAACACTCAAGTTCATAAGCTTTCTCCTCCTACTTGTGTGCTTCAATTTTTGTTGATCCCCTTCTATTCTTCAATGTCCTTCATGATCCATCTCTCCCCCTATCTTGGTGACTAACTTCTCCCCTTTTCTTCTTTGCAACCTTTCTCCCCCCCTTTAGCATCAATTACCATAAAAGGTATGCACCATCTTCGGTTGGGTTGAAGTAGCCATGACAAGACACCGCCTGAAATCAATGGAGATGATCACTTAAAGTTGAGGATCACTTGAATTCTCTTGTGATTTGAGCTAGCCAACTTGCATAAGTAATCTAATTCGGTTTGAGCCTTTGCCAAGCTTCTTCACACATCTTTCAATGGTTATCTTGTCAAAGTTGAATGAGACACTTGTTTGCTCATCAATTAGATCAAATACTAGGTTTGCATTCTCATGAACAAGTTATATGCCACCACTAGTTCAAACAAGCATAGAAGCAATAGTGGTACCATATATACTTTAAAAATCATTTGGTTTTCAATGCATGCTCCTAGTTACAATTAGATATGACTATATGCACCTATATCATGCTAGTAAGGTATGAATGCATATGACAAGCAATTTTACCTTTGCTTTGTTGGAGGAGAGGCATGTCATATATATGGGGTGCATTCAACTCATGTTGGAGAAGTCAAGTATGTTCAATTCATTCCTAAGTTTGCAAAACCGGGCTTCATCGAGTGGCTTGGTGAATATATCGGCAAGTTGATCTTTGGTGCCCACACTCTCAATTGTGATATCCCCTTTGGATTGATGATCTCTTATGAAATGGTGGCGGATATCAATGTGCTTTGTTCTTGAGTGTTGAACCGGATTGGTGGTGATCTTCATGGCACTTTCATCGTCACATAGCAATGGCACTTGGTTAAACGTGATCCCATAATATAGCAATGTTGCTCTCATTCATAGAAATTGTGCACAACAACTACCTGTGGATATGTATTCCGCCTCGGCTGTTGATAGTGCAACCGAGTTTTGCTTCTTTGATGACCAAGACACAAGTGACATTACAAGTAATTGACATGTGCCTGATGCGCTCTTTCTATCCACCTTGCATCCCGCATAGTCGAAGTCCAAATATCCAATCAACTCAAAGTTTGACCCCTTGGATACTAAAGTCCAACATTTGGTGTATGCTTCAAGTACCTCAATATTCTCTTTGTAGCTTTCAAGTGACTTTCTCTTAGTGAGGCTTGAAATCTTGCACACATAACATGACATCTAGTCTTGATGCAGTCACATAGAGTAGGCTTCCAATCATAGACCGATACAACTTTTGATCCACCATATCACCACTTGTATCAAGATCCAAAGGACGAATAGTGCCCATAGGTGTGTGAGAGCTTCATCCAATCCAAACTTCTTCAACATATCCTTGATATACTTTCCTTGACTCACAAATGTGCCATTCTTCATTTGTTTGATTTGAAGTCCAAGGAAGTAGCTTGGCTCACCAATCATTGACATTTCAAACTCATTAGCCATCATCTCACCAAATTCTTCACAAAAATCTTGATTTGTGTTGACGGTAGTTAACACTTATCATGAACCATCAATATAACTTGAATAAATGCATAAAAATGATCACCAACATAGAACTAGGGGTTTAAACTAACAAATTCCATGAGTTTTGGTGAATCTGTGATTTTGCAGGGTTTATCCAGAAAACTGGCAAGAAGGACATATTCGTCAAAGACAATTGCGAAATAATTCGGATAACAAGCACTAGAAGGCTCTAGAGGACACCAGAGAGCCACCCCCCGAAGCAGACCCTGAGTGGCCGCCAGGTGGGGCTGGCCGGCCTATGGGCCCCTCATGTCAGCCTCTGCTTCAACGTCGGTTCCTCTATCGCCTTAAAGATTGCATCTATACCGTTGATCAAGGTCGGTTTGATCCGAGGGCTCAGATTTGTCACTATCCCCTATAAATATAGCCCTATACCCCCTCCGGCAGAGAGAGCCTGAATCCTGGGAAGAAACCTGTAACAGAACCGCCCAATTTATAAGAGCACAAGTACACTTGTAGCCATCCGAGACGGCCCATGAGCATACTTGAGCCCATATAAACCCGGTAGTCCGCGAAATCTCGAAGAATTTCGAACCACATACAACATACAACCAAGATCGTGAGGTTTAGGTACACCACATCGCATGATACATAAATTTGAACATAATTAAAACAGATCGGAGTAGCACAGAGTTATTACAACATAGTCTTGAAATCAGTAGCGGAAGCGAAATAGTTTAAATAACATAAACAAGTACTTAGTTTAAAATTATAGTGCCATACTGAGATCAGTCCCACAAAAGCATCTTAGATAAGATCAGGAGCGACCCTTGCCTGGGGTCTACTCTTCTCCCACAGCGGGGTAGAAGCAAGTCTTGCAATAGCCGTAGAACACCTGGCCATCTGCAACAAGGGGATAAAACCCTGAGTACGAGGATGTACTCAGCTAGACTTACCCGTCATAAACCAAAAATAAAGTGACACCAAGGAGTATGCAAGGCTGTATAGGTGGATCTGACTCTGTATTTGCATAAAAGCTCAAAGGGAGTAGTTCATGAGTATTTAGTTTGCGTCCAATTTAATACCTATTCCAATTAAGTCTAGGTTTGCACCTGCTCTAAGCACACACTTGAGAATCTAGCAAACAATTACATAACCATAGCAAGTTTGGCTTTTTCTCAATATTTTAAGTGGAACCGTTATCGGCCTTAGTGGGGCGTATCGTGAGTGGCATTCAATCATAGTTTTCCACTAACCGGGGGAGACGGCGACTCGAATCGAATTCCTCACTAGCTGGTGAATTTCCTCACACTCACCCAGGCATACTTAGCTAAAGCAGCCTTAGGTAACCTTTGGTTACTGTCCGTGGTAGACGCTGCGGTTCCCATAGGGCCACCCAATCAGGGACCACCCTGTTGCCAGGATACAGGGCGCACCATGTCACTGGTCCAATCCGTGTCCCCGCACATACTTCCTTCCATCCAGAGGGTGCACCTACACCAGGAGACCGGCCCGGACAGACGCTACTCGGCTTCGCGGTCGGAACGACTTATCTGCCCAGCTAAGTGAAAGGCTACGTTCAAAAATGACGAAGTCCATCATCGATACAGTCCTACATGACCCAATGAGACGGACTGCCCCCGAGATCTCCACATCTCGGTGCCTTGCCTTCAGGTTGGCCGTATTTCACACTATTCCTGGTTCTCATCACGATAGCACATATAGCCAACCGTGTCGGTTAGTCACCTATGGAAGGGTGACACAGTACCACTTACTCAATTACTAAGCAGGGCTAAGCATAACACTCATATACTAATCAAGGTAACAAGGCAGGTAATAATCAATAGCAAGGATGGTAAATGCAGCAATTTGGTTCCAAGCAACTCCTATACGTAATGCATCACAGTATAAAGGACTCTAGTAAATTAATTATAAAACATGGAAGTCTTAGCATGCTCCGGGGCTTGCGTCGAACAAAGGTTGAGGGGTGGTGAGCTGGGCACTCGGGCAAGTTAGTGTCGTTGGCGGTTCTGTTACAGGTTTCTTCCCAGGATTCAGGCTCTCTCTGCCGGAGGGGGTATAGGGCTATATTTATAGGGGATAGTGACAAATCTGAGCCCTCGGATCAAACCGACCTTGATCAACGGTATAGATGCAATCTTTAAGGCGATAGAGGAACCGACGTTGAAGCAGAGGCTGACATGAGGGGCCCATAGGCCGGCCAGCCCCACCTGGCGGCCACTCAGGGTCTGCTTCGGGGGGTGGCTCTCTGGTGTCCTCTAGAGCCTTCTAGTGCTTGTTATCCGAATTATTTCGCAATTGTCTTTGACGAATATGTCCTTCTTGCCAGTTTTCTGGATAAACCCTGCAAAATCACAGATTCACCAAAACTCATGGAATTTGTTAGTTTAAACCCCTAGTTCTATGTTGGTGATCATTTTTATGCATTTATTCAAGTTATATTGATGGTTCATGATAAGTGTTAACTACCGTCAACACAAATCAAGATTTTTGTGAAGAATTTGGTGAGATGATGGCTAATGAGTTTGAAATGTCAATGATTGGTGAGCCAAGCTACTTCCTTGGACTTCAAATCAAACAAATGAAGAATGGCACATTTGTGAGTCAAGGAAAGTATATCAAGGATATGTTGAAGAAGTTTGGATTGGATGAAGCTCTCACACACCTATGGGCACTATTCGTCCTTTGGATCTTGATACAAGTGGTGATATGGTGGATCAAAAGTTGTATCGGTCTATGATTGGAAGCCTACTCTATGTGACTGCATCAAGACTAGATGTCATGTTATGTGTGCAAGATTTCAAGCCTCACTAAGAGAAAGTCACTTGAAAGCTACAAAGAGAATATTGAGGTACTTGAAGCATACACCAAATGTTGGACTTTAGTATCCAAGGGGTCAAACTTTGAGTTGATTGGATATTTGGACTTCGACTATGCGGGATGCAAGGTGGATAGAAAGAGCGCATCAGGCACATGTCAATTACTTGTAATGTCACTTGTGTCTTGGTCATCAAAGAAGCAAAACTCGGTTGCACTATCAACAGCCGAGGCGGAATACATATCCACAGGTAGTTGTTGTGCACAATTTCTATGAATGAGAGCAACATTGCTATATTATGGGATCACGTTTAACCAAGTGCCATTGCTATGTGACGATGAAAGTGCCATGAAGATCACCACCAATCCGGTTCAACACTCAAGAACAAAGCACATTGATATCCGCCACCATTTCATAAGAGATCATCAATCCAAAGGGGGGGGGATATCACAATTGAGAGTGTGGGCACCAAAGATCAACTTGCCGATATATTCACCAAGCCACTCGATGAAGCCCGGTTTTGCAAACTTAGGAATGAATTGAACATACTTGACTTCTCCAACATGAGTTGAATGCACCCCATATATATGACATGCCTCTCCTCCAACAAAGCAAAGGTAAAATTGCTTGTCATATGCATTCATACCTTACTAGCATGATATAGGTGCATATAGTCATATCTAATTGTAACTAGGAGCATGCATTGAAAACCAAATGATTTTTAAAGTATATATGGTACCACTATTGCTTCTATGCTTGTTTGAACTAGTGGTGGCATATAACTTGTTCATGAGAATGCAAACCTAGTATTTGATCTAATTGATGAGCAAACAAGTGTCTCATTCAACTTTGACAAGATAACCATTGAAAGATGTGTGAAGAAGCTTGGCAAAGGCTCAAACCGAATTAGATTACTTATGCAAGTTGGCTAGCTCAAATCACAAGAGAATTCAAGTGATCCTCAACTTTAAGTGATCATCTCCATTGATTTCAGGCGGTGTCTTGTCATGGCTACTTCAACCCAACCGAAGATGGTGCATACCTTTTATGGTAATTGATGCTAAAGGGGGGGAGAAAGGTTGCAAAGAAGAAAAGGGGAGAAGTTAGTCACCAAGATAGGGGGAGAGATGGATCATGAAGGACATTGAAGAATAGAAGGGGATCAACAAAAATTGAAGCACACAAGTAGGAGGAGAAAGCTTATGAACTTGAGTGTTTGCATTTGATATGTGCATTGTCATGTGCTTGCTTGCATTTGCACAAGTTTTTAATTTGATATGCATGCTTGTGTGGTGTATGCTAGTTGTAGAACTTGATTGATGAAATGACAAACTAGCATGCATAGGTTGGTAGCTAGATATGTATTCTTTCATGTAATACTAGAACTTTGCTTCTAATGCTAATCCCATGAGGTATCTAGTGTTTATGTTGTCTAGCTACTCATGATGCTAAGGATGGACTTAATTGTGCAACTCCGAATGGTATCACGCTTCAAAGGTTAACTCTTAATACCTTAGCATCATTTGATAGTTGTATCTCTCCCAAAATTTCAAATCTATGCATATGTGCAAGCTTCAATCCAAACATCTAGCACATATATAGGGGGAGCTACCACTATCAAATAGGATTTGAAGAACTTGTCCAACTCTTCTTTTGTGATCAAAATGCTTGGGCAAGATATTCAAATCCAAATTTGAATTAATTTCCTATCTTTGTAATGGTTGTCATCAATTACCAAAAATGGAGAGATTGAAAGCCCTATGTTTGATTTTGGATAATTGAGACAACAAAGTGGACTAACCTTCTACTCTAAGTGTTGTGATTGAGTTAGGTTGGTTAATATCCATGGTGGAGCAAGGATGGCACTCAAGGTGTTGGAGATGGCCACAAGATGGTGATCAAGTGCTCCGCATTTGGAAAAGAAGAAAAAGAAAAACAAAACCCTATGGACTCAAGGCAAAGGTATAAGATAGAGCTTTTGTTTTGCCGGTCAAGACGCAATAGAGTGCGTGATCAGGTTTAGGATAGATAGCCATACTATAAAGAGGGGAAACTCAAGTGAATTGCGGTTATCTAAGTGCCACTAGGTGAACTAAATCCTTGCATGTGCATTAGGACCTAGTGAGCTAACATAACCCTTTGAAAATGCTTTGAAAAATGCTAACTCATGTAAACAAGTGATTGAAACACTTGGAGCTAGCACATTTGCACAAGGGTTGAATAAATGGAGAAGAGGATCGCTCTGAAGGGCATCGAACAGAGAAGACGCAGGCACCGGACAAATCGAAGTCCTGTCTGATGGCTTACCCTAGGTGCACAAGCGCGCAGCAGAGGCATCGGACAATGAAAGAGATCACATCAGACAAATTGAGTTATTGTCCGATGAGTTACCCTAGCCTCGGGCTGCTCTCAGACTTATATCGGACGTTGGCGCGTAGGTGCATCGGACGCGATGCAGTTACTGTTCACTCAGCGACCAAACTAGTCAACGTGCATCGGACGATGCAGTTTGTTTGGTGGCCCCCATCAGACTTGTCCGATGTGTCTGGGAGCTCTCTGGATCGCATCGGACAGCAGAGACGAACTAGTTCAATGTTCATCGGACGCTAACGCGTAGACTCGAACGTTGGGCACCAACGGTCACATTCAAACGGTCGGGAGACACGTGGCGGCTTCCTGTGGCATCGGCCAAGAGCGCATTTGTCTAATGCCCCCTCTTTTGTGTCCGATGCTCCCATGTCCAGCCCAATGAAGGGGCAACAACTAGTGGCTCTTGGGTGTCTATAAAAAGGCCTTGGCCAGCCTTGGTTGATCCCTCTTGGAACCCTGAAGTATTGAACACCCTCTTCAGCATGACCAAGCCTCTCCCACTCATCTCCTTCACTTGTTCATCATCTAAGTGAGATTGGGAGTAATTCTAGTGTATTTGTAATGAGTTGAGGCATTTAGTGGCACTAGTAATCTTGTTCACTGCGGGATTCTTGTTACTCTTGGTGGTTGCCACCACCTAGACCACTTGGAGCAGCGGTGGATCATTGAACGGCTTTGGCAATTGTTGCAGGCTCGATCAAGGCATTGTGAGGGGTTCTTGTGCTTATTCCTCACGGTAGATTCGCAAAAAGCTACTCTAGTAAAATCGTGGCTTGTGGAGTGCTCTCTAGTGTGGTTCTTATGACTCCCGTTTTGCGCGACGAGTCACGCTTTAGCGCTGTCCCTATCAAAAAAAGAGATCAAAGAGCTAGTGACTCCAATAGCTAGTCTAGCACGATCTCCTAGAAACAACTCTTTCATAGCTTGCACAACCCTCCACTATAGTGTTCTTTTTTTTATTTCTAAGTCTCATCTAGCTAGCTATTTGCAAGTTGCCATTGAGGACACCCTTAGCGAAGTAAGGAGTGAGGCGCGCCAACGTCAACTAGTAGCACATGGTAGAGGATCTCCACAACAACAACCAATAGCCTTCTCCCTGTCCACGCATGAAACGAATCCCTTCTTGATGGCTTCTTTCTGCCTCAGGCACCCTCATTCTCAACGTAGTGGCATCCCTTAGCTCTTTCCTCCTTCCTGCCTGTAGTTGCTTAGTGTTTGTGCCTATGTGGATACAACCTAGAGATCATAGCAACTAGACTTGTGTGGGAGGCTTGCTTGTGGTGTAGTAGAGCTAGAGCATTAATAGCTTAACC